>JAMXBD010003503.1:0-117189 GCA_024138025.1 Combretum micranthum | reverse complement strand
ATTAGTAAAAACATTCCGAATATACTGTTAAACTCGTAAAAATATAAAGTTTTCAAAAATATCAATTTCATAATTTTTCGTAAGTAAAAATATCAGATATCCCAATTATATGCGTATTTTCTTACTACTGGTACTTAAATTATCATGTCTACTTTTACATTACACTATTTTCTACTATTTACACTATCATTCCATCTCTACTTTTTCTTACAACCTACTCTTACAACCCATACCTCTATTTCTTATAATTTTCATTTCCAATACAACTTACATCTTTCATAACATATTTTTCATTAACAAAAATACAAAAAAAAAAAAAAAAAATTTATCCCCCTTCCTCTACAAGTAGCGCTGGCCCCCCTCTCTCTCTCCTCCTCCACTTTGTTTTAATTTTCATTTATTTAATTAACAAAATTAACCTCCCACATTTTCCTATAAATACCCCCTCTTCCTTTCACTTTCTTCATAACTTCCATACACTAAAATTACTCTCCAAAAATCTCTCCACGACTCTCTCAAGTTTCTTTAGTTTCTACTACTTCTCTAGGTAATAGTTTTAAAGTGTTCATTTACTTAATATGAGCTTAGTGTGTGTTTTTTAAACCATGAAGGTGAATGAAAGCAACAATAAGTTCATACTTTGTTTTTGTTCATGGATCTAATTTCTTTATGTTGCTTTTATATATATGTTACTAAATATATCTAGTAGCTATATATATATAATCTTTTAGAGCATATGAGCTCATTTATTTTGCAATTTATTTACTTTCCTTGCAATTTATTACTACCTTGTAATTATTTACTTTATGTGTTTTTAAGACTAATCTTTCTAGTCTTAGACTTGTCCTCATCAAGTCAAAACATTTGCTTTTTCTTTATGGGACTAGTCTATTCCTTATCCCCGGATATCTTGATGAAGCCAAGGTTCCAATACTTGATTTATTTCTTTACTAGCTTATTCTTTTAATTATTATGTTTCCTTATGTTTTCATAATTTATGATTCATATTCATGCATGAACATAATGATTTTTTGTCTCAACAAAAAATGAGGAAAGGTTTTCTTAAATAAAGATTCTTTTCTAGAAATAAAAGTAGGAATAATTTTCTTAAACAACTTTTCTAAGAAATCTAGAGGATTCATAAACATATACAGAAGGAGTAAACAAAAGTTTTACTAAAACTACACTTTTTTTCATCAAGTACTAGAAATTCTTTTCATGAAAATAGAATATCTCAAGAAACAAGGAAATTATTTCTATAAATATAGAATTGTTATTACTTTCAAAAAGTATTAGAAACTAAGCTTAGAAAACAAAAATCATTCCTTAGAGATTTAAAAAGACTAAGGAAATTAAATTTAGGAAAAGAAAATACTCAATTGAAATAACATAAGATATTTTCAAAGCAAAATAAAAAGGAATTTTTTTCAAAAGTTCTTACTTTCCAAAATCTTTAAAAGACTTTAATTTTTTTGTGTCACGCCCCAAAGGGTACCCTAAACGCGATAGTCCACCACACCCGATATTTAAACTTAAGTATGACAACCTTAGTCATCCCATAAGTTTACATATCGAGTGTAAGGTGTACTCATACAACTTTTAGGATCACACTTTGATTCGAGTAGTCTTAAGAAAGCATACATAGCATTAAGAATATAAATCACAACAAGATAAATAGTTAAACTTTACAAAAGCCAAGGGGGCATACCCCGCCAAAATAATAAGTCTACATCGTTTAGCTCCAATTACATATATCTGAATTACATTAAAGAGATTTTCCTAGAAGTCCACGCCTATACTAGGTCCCGACTTCCTCAAAAGCTCTTTAATCCAATGTGATAAACCTGCACAAAGTGTCCTCTCGGAACATCCAAAAATAGGAACACTGCAACAAAAACTATTGGGGTATAAGCTAATTGCTTAGTGAGATTCATTTTCCAAGTAACATACTCGACAAGCTAAAATATCTATACAAGCAAGTTATAATTAAGCAACCATATGAATGCACAAGCAAATGAGCAAGCAAGCATATAACTTTCCGGTAGTCATATGTGAATGGATTTACGCCCTCCACTCGGGGTTTGGGGTAGTTCATAAGTCATGCAACTACAGTTCCAATGTTGGTCCATAAGACATGCAACCATAGTCCCAATCTTAAGTGGGGTGGTCCATAAGACATGCAACCACAATTTTAATGTTGGTCCATAAGTCATGCAACCATAGTTTCATTATTTGAATGGGGTGGTCCATAAGTCATGCAACCCTAGTCCCCTTCATTAAAGACCCGCTGCCTCCCAAATACACCTTTGTCCCACCAAAGGCATACTCGACAATGATATGTGACTCACTACGTGATATGCATGTACAATTTATTCATATAATCATGGTATATTAATTAGATAATTTAAAAGTGACATACAATTTCAGACACTCCAAATCTATACTAGCTCATACAAGGTTATTGCAACAAAGCTTGCCTCGATATACTTATCGTTCATTCATGCAAGTTTAGATCACCATTCAATCACAATTTTATCTTTTCCTAAGTCTAATGCCACTACTACTACAAGCACATCCAAGAGCATAATTAATTGAGAAATGAACTCACTTGTCCATGTAGTGAAATCCACTAGTCGTAATAGTCCTCGGGAAGTGGTAACCCGTCCTCCAATTCACCTAAGTACAAGAATACCCTCAATGAGTATCTCTTATGAAGTTCTATTAAACTTAACAATTTTATTTACTAAGTTCGTCAATTTTCGCCTAGGTTGAATTAACTTAAAAAGGTCATATCTAACTCATTTTAACTCGGAATTAGCTTATAATATACCGATTTACCTACTTCGAAAGAGCTATCTATTTCAAAGTTAATTCAAACATTTAAGGTCATTTAGGGTCGGAAACATACTGTACAGTAGGGTTGCGAAAATCCAAGATTTGAGCCTTTGTGAAAAATTGCCATATCTACTCTATTTAACTACTTAGACCAACTTATTTTAGTCCTAAACTTGCAAGGAGATTCTCAAAACAAAATTAAGAGATTACACACTTATCTAATCCCA
The DNA here is from genome assembly GCA_024138025.1 of Combretum micranthum. Lineage (NCBI taxonomy): Eukaryota > Viridiplantae > Streptophyta > Magnoliopsida > Myrtales > Combretaceae > Combretum > Combretum micranthum. The sequence continues at coordinate 114,127 of JAMXBD010003503.1, read as the reverse complement.
AACATAAAGTTCAAATGAAACTTCTAAAATCCATTTTCATAAAACCGAAATTTACAAGTTGAAACTCATTGTCTTGTTTTGAGTAATTCCTTTACTAAAACTTACTTAGTTCAATGAAAATAATTTTCCTATATTATTTATCATCAAAGCATTCCATTTTCAATATAAAATACTTGTTTTGAGATCTAAAAGAAGGTTTTCAAAATTGGTCTCCCCTTAATTACGAATTTCCTCTTTGAAGTTTACAATGAAAACAAGACCTAAATTTTGTCTTTTACAAAGCACTTGATTTAAGCAATACTTTTAGGAAAACTCATTTAAACTTATGAAAATTCATTCCTTAAGATATCTATACCAAGAGCCCTTTATATTTTTGTCTAAATCTTCATTTTAAAGTTGAATGATGGGTTCCAAAAATGGGTCTTGGTCTAGATCCGAATTTTCATAAATTTATTTTGAACATATCTCTTGAGAAAATTCATCAAAACTCATGAAAAACAACCCATTACATATTATATCTTAAGAACCCTTCATTTCTTGAATAAAATCCTCATTTTTGAGTTGGAAAACATGTTTTTATTTTAGATCTTTGTCTTGATCCGAAAATACAATTTTTGTTTTTGAAAATAAACTTTGATTCTTGTAAGATGAAGTCTTGATGATATACATCCATCAAACCTTCATTTTCTTAACAAAAACTTCCATTTTAAGACTTGGAAGAGGGTTTTTAAAATGGTGCCTTGACAAGTTACGAATTTTACTTTTTCATTCAAACTCAAATCTAAGATCTACTCAATACAACCATGAAAACATAAGAAAAACTTGGTAGTAGGCCTTAAACTTCTAGATCTACACATAAACATAACTAAAGCTTTGTAAAACTCTAGATCTACAAGTTATCACAAAACAAGAAGATAAACAAGCCTTCAATATAACAAAAATACTAAGAACAAAAGAGATCATCATCTAGAGGAGTGTTTCAATTCTTGGCATCATCATCCATAGCTTTTTAAGCTTGTGGAATGTCCTTTGATGCATGAAACATCCATAATATCATCCTATAACATCTTATGAGAGCTAAAAGAGAGATTACCTCAAATATTTGCAAGAAAAGTATGTAGAACAAGGAATGAAATGGTGGCAGCTTGTTCTTAAGAAGACAAGCAAGAAGAAGAGAAAAGAAAGGGAAAAAGAGAGAGGAAAAATGTAGGGTTTGTAAAGGTGAAAGAGGAAGGAATGAGATGCTTAAATAGAGATGTGTGTTAAATAATTGAAAAAAAAAAAAAAAGCAGCTGCACAAGGGGGGGGGGGGGGGGGGGGGGGGGGGGGGGGGGGGGGGGGGGGGGGGGGGGGGGGGGGGGGGGGGGGGGGGGGGGGGGGGGGTGCGCTGGCGTGATTCTTGTGTGGTAGGGGGTGATCTAGTTGAGTTGAAATTGTAATTTTGAAAGTGTAACTTGTAGCTTCCATTTCTAACTAAAAGAGACTTTTAAAATATCAAATAAATGATTAAAAATAAGGAAAAGTGGCTAATTTTTGGGGATGGTCAGCTGCCATCTTGGGAATTGGAGTGTAAGAAAAAGCAAAAGAAAACATAATAATGTGTAGTAATGATAATGAATGTGTACTTGAGGTATGGTTGATAAAAGTGGCTTTTTGACTAAGAAATATATAAAATAAATTAAGAAAAATATTTTTATTTAAGTGGCAGAATTTTTATGATTTAAATAAAATAATCAAATAAATTATTTTTAGAAATTTAACAATTAAGTTACCGGTAAGAGTAAAAAAGCTATATGAGCTATAACTGATATTTTTAAAATCCGAAAAATTATAAACTTGATATTTTTGAAATCCTTATAAAAATACGAGTCTAAAAATATTAAAAATATATTTTTAATTTTCCGAGCCCTGGGACACGCCTTCCAAAGCAATATCCAAATGGGTTCGAAATAAGCTGAAAATAAACCAATCTGATATTTTTAATACATCAAATATTATTACGAACTATTCTAAACAATTTAGTTATTTTTCGACTCCTCGATTTACGAACTCGGGTTTGTCGGATCTAAACTGTAGGGTTTTACTCGAAGATCCGTTGACTTAAGGTCTCCGATAGACTTTCCGGCTTAAGGTTTAGGGCTTAGAAAACAGGGGTTTACAGTTTGAGATAACTTCATTAACTTCATAATGAGTCAACAAATATATGTATATACATTTTAAAGGTTTTATAAACTATTATAATATCTATCTTCAAAATGAGCTTTTGTTAAAAGAAGGAATTCTAGTTTATGAAAATTCGTGGTGAATCTGGTAACCACTTTTTCGGAACCAAATGAATAGTTTGATGAAAATAGTTTTTAGAAATAGATATATCTTTTCGAATAGGTAGAAAATGATACATAATATGCGAAATTCCGAGTTAAAATGAGCAAGTTATGGCCATTTTAAGTTGGAATTTTCTCCAATCCGATTTTACTGCGATTTTAAGATAGATTTAGAGTTTTCAAGAATAGAAATTCTATGAAAGACTCATTGTGGGTATCTCATCTTGTTTAAATGAAGAAGGAACCAAGATCAAATTCCCGGAAGACTACTTCGATTAGGAAGCTACCGACATGGAGTAAGTTAATCCTTTACTAAGTTACATTTCCTTGTGTGTGCTTGTAGGTAGTAGCACTAGAAGATAAGGAAAAGACAAAATTATTGTGTGATTTGAATTTATGATTGGTTGAATATAAGTTAAGAATATCGAAAGAGGATTTAAAAAATAAATTGTGATTCTTGCATTGATATGATAAATATTGTTTTTTATCGCCTTTAACTTGAACTCAACATTATCTAGTTAAATTTATATTGCAAATAATTCATGCATATCATATTTGTGAGTCATATTTGTTTCACTACTATTCTTCGTGTGGGGAAACGAGAAAGTAAAGTGGTTTAGTAGGAGCCGGAAAGTCTACATGGCCAGTAGGAGCCAGAAATCTACAGGGCAAGCAGGGGACAGCAAATCGCAGGTATTGATGGTCGTATGGGCCTGTAACCTCCTCCCAACCCCGGTTAATCTTGTGTATTTTGTTTGCTCATGTGTTTGGTACATTTTCATATGATTGTTTAAATACTTGTTTGATTTATGGAAATGTCTTGTAGATGGGAATTACCTCACTAAGCTAGATTTGCTTATACCCCTATAGCTTTTTGTTACAGTATGACTATCTTTGGTTAGCACCGAGGAGCCTCGTATGCCAAGTATGAGCCAAAGCCACTAGGAGTTTTTAGGAGAAGTTACATGTATTTAGTTTGAATATAGACTTCTAAGAAAATCTCTATAGTAGGCTTATGTTATAGTTATGTTTACCTTGTTAATGGTTTAGTTGAATCAAGACTATTTGAGACGGGGGAAATGCCCCTAAGATGATGTAAGAGTTTGTTATCTAAATGAATATTCCGTGTTTATTTATATAAGTTCTTACATGCTTTTATTATCTACTTAAATGTAATACCCCTATGAGTCTCCTACTATTTTGGAAGTACGCCTTGCATGTAATATTGAAGCTTCTGCATGACTAAGGTTGTCATTTACCAGCTTTAATATTATATGCGGTGGACTGCCACGTTTAGGGTACCCTTTGGGGCGTGACACTATAGGCATGCAACTGGCATTAGTAGCCTCTGGGACCAAAAATTTCACCCTTCATGAATTTGACTTTTCAAACATTTATAATTCATTATGTAATCCTCCATATTCCTTGATTGTTGTACCTATAGTCACCACAACTCAACAAGATAGATCAATTCACATAAAAGAATATAGCAATTCAAACTGAAATACAAAAACAAACACACATAAAGACCTATAAATCACACACAAGAATAGGTTACTTCACAAACATACTGAACATAAATATACAACATAGAATGGAATAACACATGTGATAGTAATGGAATAACAACAAATGTTGTGACTAGATTAATGAGCCTCATGTTTTCCTAATGATGTCGTTCCTCGACAATGGCGCCAAAAACTTGGAGGTCTCTAGATTGATTGACCAAGTTTTAAATTTATAATCCTAAAGTTCCTTTTCCTAAACACGGTCAAAGCCAGGCAAGTGCACCTGTCGTTATATAGTCTAGGATTAAGTATAGGGTCGTCTCCCACAAGGAACGAATTAAGCACTAGTACTAACCTTCTTCTCATTATCTAGCATAAAATAAATCAGATTTTAATTGCACGTATTAACAAATAACAAAGAGATGCAATGTAAACGTAATACATATGCCTGGAAATCACGATTAACATGTAATTTCACACTATCGATGTATTGTTATTAGTCTTAACTGCGAAATTTACCATACTCCTTTAAAGTCTTTCTCAAGATCAACAAGGCCTAATCCTTTCAATGTTTTAGATCTATTCACTTGGATGATTTCTCAATCTATCCAAGTGAAATCTAGCAAAAGTCTATGTCATGCACTGCATAAACTATGCTACATATATCCTACATTGAAATTAAGAAGTCTAATAGCAATTACGAATTTAATGTACTTCTACATAGGAAATCATGAAATTTGTAGAATACACAATAGACAACATTAAGCAAAACACAATAAGAGTGAGATGAGAGATAGAAAGACAACAACTATTTCTTCCATTGCTGAAATTATTTGAGAATTGTTTACAACAACACATTGAAGATCCCTCATCGGTCTCTCTCGAGTTCCATGGATGAATCATCACACATACAATACTTACACATCACAATATACTCATAACACACTTACATACACCCACCCCCCCCCCCCCCCCCCCCCCCCCCCCCCCCCCCCCTTCCTTTATAGGAAGGAGGAGATGTCTACATTGTTCCTACACTAATTGATGGAAATCTCTAGATCTCCTCTTTTTTCTGAATGGGCATGTTATATTTTATACCTAAGTTCCTTCCCTAAAAGTTACAAATGAATAGATGTGACTATTCATATGTGGCACCATTAATTATACCGTTCAAGGAAAAGTCAGAAAAGTGCCTTTTCAAATCACTCTTATTTGTATGCCTTACAAGCCTCTAGCGCACTTACAAGGTGTCCTGTACCCCTTTACATCCGCCCTTACAAGGCTTTGGTCATGATTTTTTCTCTATAATCTCCAAACCATGCTTGTACAAGGGACCTTACTAGCGTCTGGAATTGAGTTTTTTCTCCTTTGCTTAGAATCATGGCCGTATAATGCATTCTTCATCATGCCTTTTTATTCATTTGCTTTATTTTTTTAATTAAACTCTCCTCAAATTCCTTCTGATACTTCCAATGTGCTTCAATTTGACCTGAAATGAATATAAACACCAATTATGCACCAATTATACCATGAATCATGTCATTAAACCATATATTAGACTTAATTAGGTGTTTAAAACAAGGATAAATCATGCCTATCAGCTGCTAGATCGCAACACAAGATTTTCTTTATGGCAAGTCAAGATGTGAGCGCTTTTCGCACAATGGATCTGGATGATGCACTTTTAGGGTTTGATAAATTGCCTTCATCATGGACACCAGAAGAGAAGCAATGCAAGGATTGTAAAGCCGTTTTGTAAACCCCGGGAATTTTTCACATTAGTACCCGGCTTTATAATAGATAGTATAAACTAGATAATAGAATTAGATTTTGATTGAAGTCTAATAATAGATTAATATTTAGATTTTGGATAAATGAAGAATTTAGGAACCGAATAAAGGAATTCTTTAACCCTAGTTAATACCGAAAACTAAATCTTGTATCTTGAATAACTAATTCAAGATATGATCTAATATCTAGAGCCGAAACCTAGTATACTAATAGATTTAAATAGAAAATGTGAATATAAAGATTAAATGATTGTTTTTGATCTCGATAATGATTTAAGACTAGAATAACGAGTAGTAATGAGTTTATATTTAGACTTAAACCCTAATTTCGAGATCTCTAGTTAAATTTAAAAGCTACTAATAAGAATTTATGTTCAGTATCAAAACTAGAGATATAAACATAGTTTAATTTCTATATGAAGCCCAATACTGTATAAATGATCATATACGTTTATAACTAGAAAACGATGATCCAAAAATGAACCGCTAAGATTTTAAATACACAACGAAAATATAAACTGATGAATAACTCAAAATCTAAACTTCAAATAAATAATCGGATCACGCTTTTGTTCTAAACCGAGTTTTCTTAAGCTATCGGAGCCTGAAACAAAAATTGACCCGATGAGCTTAAGAAATCCAAATCGTGGGAGATAAAATTATACGAATAATTAACTACGTATATATATAACCTCAATTTGTATTATTTGAAAATCTAAGTGTTTTGTATAAATTTATGAGCATATTTTTGTACAAAAACTTTCAAATACTAGCTAATATATACCCGTATAACCCGTTTAATTAACTCAAAATTTAATTAAATAATAAACTAATGTATATATATATATATATTTGGGCTGCTGTTTTTCGGTGGGAAATGCGGCTGAGTTGGTGCAAGTGGAAGGAGAAGAAGAGAGCCGGATTTGGATTCAATCATGCACCAAATTTTCCACAAAAATCAACTACACAACCAATCACAAGTTGCCAAGTCCACCAAGTAATAAATGCAGTGAAAACAATTGCAAAATGAAGAGAAATTTGGAGGAAAACGAAGGAGAAACAGCCGCAACCTCTCCTTCTCTCTTTTATATATATGTGTGTTTATTAACCATAATGGAGAAGCAAACAAACTCCATAACTACTCAACTATTCCAGTCCGAAAATACTCCCAAATAACAATCAAAACCAACCAAAAACAGAAAACAAATCGAACAAAACAATCGGATACGGATCAAAAGAAAAACAGAGCCAAAAACCCTCAAAAACGAGCTCAAAGATAAGTTGACATGATTCAAAGGATTTTCGTAAAAAAATATGTTTTGTAACTGACTTATAATCATCTTAGGAACATATTAAACACAAACACAAGCTTCGGATTGCACTCAAAAAGCTCCAACGAGGTAAAACTTCAACACCTTAGTTTTACTTTCACAAAATCGAAATCTATGTATTTATGTTTTTAAACGTGTTAAAAGTTGTTATATATCCTTATATATGATATATAAACTCTTAGAAGTAGTTTAAGTAAGTTTTTAACGTGTAAAAATCAAAGAAAAAGAATCGAACCGATGAGGAAGATGATGAACAGTGCAACGCTGCCTCAAGGCCGGCAGTGTAAACGATGTACGCCGGCGGCTTACACGGTTAGGCCGGCGGCTTACACTGATAAGAGGCTACGTAAAATAATTTTCACGTAAAGATTCAACGTAAGCCAGCTACCTGGAGATCTACGTCGGCGGCGTAGGGCCGGTGTACGTTGAAAGCTGGCGGCCTTCAACACCGGTGCTTTCCATATGAAATTTTTCTTTTCAAAATGATTTACACCGGCATCTGGAGATTTAGGCCGGCGGCCTTGAGCCGGCTTACAGTTAAAATTTCTCCAACGAAAGTTTTTCTGACCTAAACCGAATTTATATATATATAATATCTACTAAGTATGTATATATGTATGATATTAGATAGTAGCTATAATACAAGTATTTAAGTCTATTTAGAATTAATATCTATTAACTTTTGAAACATTAGAACTAAGAAAATATTTAGGGTAATATTAGTCTAATATTTGTTTTAACAAGATAAAATATATAAGAATGGAAATTAAAATAAGTTAATTTCCTAAGTATTATGACTTCTAAAAATGACCAAACAATTATGTGAGATTAAATAGGAAAAACAAGACGATACTAAGTATTAATATCGAGTCTAGGACACAAGGCACATGTAGGAATTTAGCTAGATTGTATTGATGAATACTTTGTTTTAAATAGGTGAATTTGACTCATTAAAAGACCTACCAGCGGATTACTACGACTGAGTCGGTATGAGCAGGTGAGTAATTCAGTCATATTGTACTGGTTGTGATTGTAAATAGTCAAATATGTAATGCAAGATAAACAAATGAGTGTTTGTTGAAAGTATGATATGATCTGATTGTATGATTGTTAAAATATCTTTATACAAGCGATAACGCAATGGTTGGTGTTGTGTAGTAGTATAATGATGATTGTGTGTAATGTATGGTCACCCCGAATTTGATTAAGAATTATGGACTTAACCAAATAATGTGAACATGCATTGCATGAATTGCATTATTGCATATATGGTTGTGACAGCCTGCTACGTATTAATATTTCGGATCTCTGTTTTTGCTTGGTTGATCCAATGTGTGAGTCTTCCAAGGTTCTCTTTGGTCTGGCGGTCCTATGAGGAACTAAAAGGCACCGAAGAACGTCGCCCGTAGAATCGCTTTGAAATGATTAATACTTAGGGAGTTTCTAAGGGGATTGCAGGAGATGGTTTGTGCAAGCCACTATATTCAAAGTGATAACATTAAAACGAGAAATCGTTGATTCTCCTGTGTACTTAGTCTCTCCTGGGTAGGTGGGTCATTGATTGCTGGTTCTTCAACCCATTAAAAAGAGATTGTAAATCTTTTTCCTGTTTGGATTATAGATCATCCAAACTTGTATCTACGCATATGTTTGAGTGCTTGCATTGCATATGATTTGTTAATGACTTGTGTGATGTATGGTATGTCTGGTTATTCGCTGAGCTGTGGTTTCGCTCATACTCCTACAGTCTTTTCAAGTTCACTTTACGTCCCTGGTTAGTTACATCCAGGAATATAGCTCCGGTAAGGGCTTTGAAGCTAGAAGTCTACAGATCTATTTTAGTTTGATGGTTATGTACTATTAGAGTAGATTATTTAGTTGTATACTTCAACGGAGATATATGGTTTGTAATAGTTTGTAATGGTTATTCACTAAATCATTTCTCTCATATATTTGTTATTTCTTATCAAGCAACTTAAAAGATCCTGTTGTTTTGAAAACCTGTCATTCTTTGAAGGTAATCTAGTGATAATATTCAAGTGTAACTTGTTTATTACTACTAGGGTACCCTCGGGGCGTGACACGTTTCACATATCTACCTTCATCTCTCAAGTCAAATCTTACAGGACGTGTTGAAGGAAAAGACAGTAGCTGCATTGTTGTTAAAATTAGAGTAGCTTTGTATGACAAAAAATCTCACCAGCAAATTGCACTTAAAACAACAACTATACTTGCACCGTCTGTCTGAAGGTGGATCTATAGATGATCATCTAAACATTTTTAAGGAAATCACTTCCAATTTGGAAACTATAGATGTCAAATATGATGAAGAAGATCTAACCCTAATCTTTTTTATCCTCTTCACCACCTTCATATTCAAATTTCAGAGACATAATATTGTATAGTTGAGATTCTCTTACCGTCAAGGAGGTTATGATGCATTGGTATCTTTTAAGAATATGAAACATCTTGTCATTGGAATAGAGCTCAAGGCTGAGGGTTTGGTTACTTGAGGTAGGAGTCAGGAAAGCAATACTAGTGGAAATTCAAGAGGAAGATCGAAGTCTTCTAATAAAAATAAGATCTGCAGGTATTGTAAGAAGAAGAGACATATCAAGCCAGAATGTTACAAATTGTAAAACAAACACTAGAAAGATTCTGAAAGTCAGAAAGGGAAACAATGTGAGAAGTCAGGTTAGGCTGATGTTGTTGAGGACAATAGTGTTAGTGAACTCCTTGTTACTTCTGTTGATGATACACAAACTACTCAAGAGTGAATTTTGGACTCTGGTTGTACTTTTCATATGTGTCCCAATAGAGACTGGTTTTCTACATATAAAAAAGTTTCTAAAGGTGTTGTTTTGTTGGGCAATAACACTTCTTGCAGGGTTGCAGGCATTGGTACCATAAAAATCAAAATGTTTGATGGTGTTGTTAGGATGCTAGGAGATGTTAGACATGTTCTTGACTTGAAGAGAAATTTGATTTCTCTTAGTACACTTAATTCTAAAGGGTACAGATACACACCGGTGAAGGTGGAGTCTTGAAGATTAGCAAGGGATCTTTGGTGGTAATGAAAGGGCAAAAACAGACTGCTAACCTATATGTTTTGCAGGGTTCAGTTGTTGTAGGTGATGCAACCGTCACTTCCTCTTCACCTTCAAATGACTAATTCTACCAGAATTTGGCATATGTGTTTAGGGCATATGAGTGAAGCCGGGATGACTAAATTGAGTAGAAAAGGTCTTCTTGATGGGCGAAGCATCGGTAAGCTAAAGCTTTGTGAACACTGTGTATTTAGGAAGCAGAAAAGAGTCTGATTCACCTCAGGTACACATAATACAAAGGATATTTTAGAGTATATCAATTTAGATTTATAGGGACTGTCTAGGGTGGCTTCCAATGGAGGTTCTACCTCCAGAAAATTATGGGTATTTTTCTTAAAGCATAAAAATGATGTTTTCCACACATTCAAAGAGTGGAAGACAATGATAGAAAAACAAACTGGAAAACAGATAAAGTGTCTTCGAACTAATAATGGTCTTGATTTTTGTTCTAATGATTTCAATATTCTATGCAAGTCAGAAGGAATTGTGAGGCATTTGATAGTTCCTAGTACGCCTCAACAAAATGGGGTAGCAAAACAAATGAACAGAACCATTATGGAGAAGGTCGGTGTGCTTTCAAATGATCAATTGCCAAAATCATTTTAGGCAAGAAGTGATCTGAATGGGATGTGTATATAGAATTTCAGATACTACCAGCAAGGGTACTGGGTCTTGATCAAGTAATATAGAATGAGTAGAGTATCGTTCCCACAGAGACTAAATTAACTACTAGATTGGTATTAGCTTATACTAATATTTAGGTAATCAAAGTTGATCAATTACTAACTAATTCTATCTATATGAATGCAAATGAGAATGTGAGAAGGATATATAAGATGAATGTGGGAAGAAAAAGAATCCATCTAATCTTTACTAATTATGCTGAATTTGTATTATATGAACAATTAGGAATTATGGATATTTGTAAGAAATTGTAAAGACCAAAACAAAGTTTTAGTGAACCATAAAATAATCTATTAGCTTCCGCTATACAAATTATCAATGGAATCTAATTTATATAATGAATCTTCAATTCTATGATTATCTAATATCCTAGATTAACTTCTCCTAATTCCTTAGTGAGAAATCAAAATAAAATATTGCATGAGTACATGGAAACAATTTCTAAATTAAAATCAAACTTGATTGTTTCCACAAATGTTGTTTAATTTCAATTCATGAATTCCTATGAATCTCAATTCTTTTTCCAAATCATCATATTCTTATCAATTCAATTTCAGTTAGAAATAAAATAGATAACTAGGATTCAATACAAATATTCCATAATTCTAACAATCCTATAATATAATTCAATAATCATTTTAGCAAAATTAGGACTTCATCACTTCCCACAAAGAGATGTTTAGCTACTCATGGATGTAGATTCAAAAATCAAATAAGAATATGTAATTGATAGCATTATAAGCAAATAATTCAAATAAATGAATTGCATAAGAAAGAGAATATATCACCAATTCAAGTATCACAATCTTCAATTACAATTCTTGAAAGCTCCCAAATTTCTCTCACAAATCTCTATGAAAATGCTAGACTAATTCTAAATGAAGTGTACTACTTTACTACTGCTTGTTAATGAATGTTGGAGGAGGAGAACCCCTATTTATAGGAAAATTTCATGCAAGACATTAAATGAAATTTGCTGTTTCGCTTCGTAGGCCCGGCAATTATGGATCCTATGCTGGCGGCTTACAGACGGCGTATCTTCAATTTCTTCTTTGCACAAGCAGCTTTCAACTTCGGTTACATAGGTAGGCCGCTTTTACGCCGGTGACTTAGATGTAGATCTAGCCAGCGTATGTGATGAGAAATGAAAGGTTCGGCCAATTTATAACGAAAGCTGCCCCAAAGTCGGCGGCTTTGACACCTGCCTAGATACTCCAACAGATTTGTCTTTTCAATTTCCTTCAAGCAAGTGTTGTATTCATGTCGCTTCAGATCTGTGGTCTACACTGCCTCAACGCCGGCGGCTTAGGAGCCGGCGTAGGTTGTAACTTCATTTGCGCTGGTGACTTTTCCATTCTGAGCTGCTGGCCTTCCATGTACGCTGGCCTGTTCAACTTCTATGCCGACGGCTTTTAGGCGGCGTAAAGTTGGTTGAGTTAAAGCCTGGCAAAGTTGGCAGTGTTGGCAGCGGCCTTGAGAGTAAGCCGTCTGAAAGCCGCGGCTTTGAAGTATGAAATGCCGGCCTATCTTTCTATTTTTCCAATTTTGACTTCAAAGTTTCTTGTTTTTGATTTGTTTGTCCAAATTAGTCCTGAAACATGAATTTCAATCAAAACAAATATCCATTCTAGCTCTTTTAAACATCAACAAGTTGTATAAAATATGATCTTATCAAGAAGCCGCTTCCACAACATGTTATTTGATAAATAGGTGTCCTTTAACATCCATTGAAAAGAAGACCCCATTAGAGGTATGGTCAGGTACACCTGCTGTCATGCCCCGAAGGTACCCTAGTAGTAGTAGGTAAGTCACACTTGAATACTATCACTAGATTACCTTCGGAGAGTGACATAATTTCTAAATAACAAGCTCTTTTAGTTGCTTTGATAAGAAATGATAAATACATATAAGACATAAATTAGTAAATAACTATCATAAAAGCATCATATAATATTACAAACCAAGTAATCTTCTCATAAATCCTCAAATATATAACTGTTAAACTATTACTAGCTATGCTATTCTAAAAATAGAAGATAACTCATCCTGATTTGAACTATAAGCATCCAACTTCTAAACCTTACCTGAGCCAGACTCCTCGAAGTAATTAGCTAAGGTCGAAGCGTAAAAGGGCTATTGGAGTGTGAGTGAAACCACAACTCAGTGAATAACCAGATATATTACATATCAAGCAAATTTATTAACAAATCATATGTAATGCAATCACTCAAACATATGCTCATATATAAGCTTGGATGATCTAGAATACAAATAGGAAAATATTTACGCCCTTTTTTAGGGTTGAAGAACATTTACTTTATGATCCACTTACAAAGGAAAGACTAAGTTTACAGGAAAACCAATGATTTCTCGCCTTAGGGTTATCACTTTCAGTTTAATAATGTTTTAACTGACCATTTCCTATATCAATACTTAGAAACTCCCTAAGTAGTAATCATTTCAAAGTGATACTACGGACGACATTCTTTATTGCCACTTAGTTCCCATAGAACCGATGGAACAAAGAAAACCTTGAAAGAACTAACACTTTAGAAAAACCAAGCATTAACAGAGAACCAAAATATTAATACGCAGCAGTCTATCACCCTTTATGTATATGCAATAATGCAGTTCGTATATGCATGATTGTTTTAGTTACAGGCCAATAATTCTTAATCAGACTTAGGGTGTCCAATCATTACATACACAACACATAATATGCTTATCATAGTCATCAAACATTCACTATTATCACTTTCGTTATCATAGATTGACAATCATACAATCAAATCAAAACTCATTTCAATTATAACGTCAACACAATCATATAATTATCTTTGCATTATATATTCAGCTAATTACAAGCACAAACAGTATAATATGATTGAATTGCTCACCTGCTTATAGCAGCTAATCACAGTAATCAGCCGGAAAGTCCTATATATATCAAAGTCACTATTGAGATGATAAAATATTCATCAATAAAACATAAATTATATAACTAAACTCTTATGAGTGTCTAAGTGTCCTATATTGGTACCTGGGTTTGTTGCTATTACTATATTGGTTCTTTAATGGTCTTATGATAATCAATTATTACTTAATATTTCATTTTCATTTTGCTTGTCTTGATCTTGTTTGATATTTATATACATTTATCTGGTATTTGAAAAATTGATGTTTAATAAGCTTATATCTTTATAGTTATTATCACTACTTTCATATTATTCTCTAAACCCATTATAGTAACACATATTTGTTTACTATTGGTTAGTGTCATCGTGTTTCTTTTTTTATACTTCACATAATTATTTTGTCATTTTTAGAAGTCACATTATTCATAAATTTAGCTTATTTAGATTTCCATTCTTATATATTTATAACAGATAATTATTTAGAATATTTATAATTCATTTCTATTTATACAACATACTAATATTGATAGTAATAATTTCCAATAATTTTAGGAGTTGTTAAATTACACTTGTTACATTTTATTAATCTTTTAAATCTTTTAGTTGAATTTATCCTTTAAATCTTATTTTATTTCTCTTATTACACATATATATAAATATAATATATATATTGGTTTTGGACGAAACAGACTTAATGTGGAAATATTTACACGTACGCTGGAACCAACACCACCGACGTTGATTCCCAGGTACTGACATTCGTCTAAGTTTTTACATAATTCAAACGCCAGCATACGCTAGCTTAAAGGCTGCTAGCATTTAACGAATAACCGTCGGCGTTGTTGTGTACGTCGGACCAAAACGCCGCTCATTTTGAATTCTAGAGGCCAGCGTTAGATGAAAATTACGTGATTTCAAAATTTACGTAGCCTCTATTCCAGACTACGCTACCTCTACACCGCCAGCCTATCTTTGTACGCTGCTGGCGTAGGGGTATATGCTACCGGTGTAGGGCCGATGTTGGCACTGTTCATTGTCTTCTCTAATGAACCAGTTCATATTTCTTCAATTTTTCACGTTAAAATTATTCCCAAATCATTCATAAGTGTTTCTATGTGTTATATATATTTATATATATATCACACACATACATCAACTCATAATACTATAACATGTACATGATCTTAAATTTTCGGATTGAAAGTGGTGTAACTTAGGGTTTATAGAGTCTTACCTTATTGGGGTTGATATGAACGTTTTGAGCTTGGCTCCAGAGTTAGTTTCAATCCTAGGTTAATGGAAATATTATTTAGATTAAAGTTCAACACTTAAAACAACTTAAAAGGAATTTGTCTTACCTTGCCCCTCCTTAATCCGAGCTTAAGGTAGAGTTTTGATGGAGTTTTGTTGTGTTGTTTCTGGTGTTGTTTGTGTGTAGCCTATGTGTGTTTTGTGTGCTATTCGGGAGTACGAAGTTGAGAGAGTTCCAGCTGTTGTTTGATTGTGAGTTAATGTCTTATTGTTATGTTCATTAAGGATACTTAGATATATAGAGAAAGAAGAAAAAGGCAGCTACAATCTTTTAGGGAAGTTCTGCACTGAAAATGCAAGTTGCACAATAATTCCCTTTGCATTTAATGAGTCTAACTGATTTGGAAGCTCTCCATTCGGTTGTACATAATTTGCATTGACTTTCCGTTGTTTTTCTTATCCAAATTATTATGCATTTCAGTTAGGAAAAGTAGAGAAAAATTGCAGCCGCTAATCCTCACCAAATGCACAGAAAATTGCACAATTCATTATATATTAATATTTATCTAGTTAATTATCTTAGTTTTAGGATATTTTATTAAGTTAAACAGGTATAAATATGACAATTATTCAAGAGTTTTATCTCCAAAAATTTATATAGAGTTCTACAAATTTGCTAGATTGATATTAAATTCAATTTTGGGTTTAAAGTTTTCGTTATAAATTATTTTTAGGGTTCTATCTCCCATGATTAGGGTTTTATAAGCTTAATAGGTTAATTTTTGTTTTAGACTCCAATAGCTCAAGAATACCCTAGCTAAAACAATGGTGTGATCCAAATATTTATTTGGAGTCTATATTGTGAATTATAGATCTGTTTTTATTTTTGTCGTGTATTTATAATCTTAATGATTCATTCATAAATTATCATTTTCTAACTATAAGCTTAGTTGGTTATTTACTTTTTATCGTATTTAAAATCTTGACTAAATTATTCTTATATCTTGAGTTTTTTATGCCCACTATGAAATTTTATTAGTAGTATTTAATATTATCTAGGAATTTTTGTTTTAAGGTTTAAAATTATATACGAGTTTATTTCTACTTGTGGTTTAGATCTAAGATCTTGATTAAGTCCTATATTATCATCCTATTTTCTATTTTTATATTTCGATCTATTTCTATTTATATGAAAAATCTCAGGGTTTACACTTGCTAATTATTCATAATTGAAAGTTTTTTGCTGTCCCGCATATGCTCATGTTAACGATGGAAAGCTTGAGCCGAGGTCTCTGAAGTGTATATTCCTTGGTTTTAAATCTAGTGCCAAGGGATATAAATTGTGGTGTCCTGAACTAAAGAAAGTCATAGTGAGTAGGGATATTGTTTTTTTTTGAAGCTTCAATGTTGAAGCATGACTTATCTTCGAACTCTACATTTGATGATGCACACCAGAAAACATCTATGTAGGTGGAGTTTGAAAATAATTCAGGTTTTACATCAGAGACATATTCTCAACCTAAATTACAGACATAGAGTACTTCTGTCTCTTCACAACCATTTCAGCAGTAGTATTCTATTACTAGAGATAGACCTAGGAGAGAAGTCAAGCCTCCTTAGAGATATGCAGAGGCAGATTTAGTGGCATATGCTCATAATGTTGTTGAGGACATTTAGCCAAATCAGGAGCCATCTACTTACACAGAGGCTGTAAATTGTGATGATTTTGGTAAGTGGATGATTGCCATGTAGGAGGAAATGGAATCTCTTCAGAAGAATCGCACTTGGGATTTAGTGAAGCTTCCTAAAGGGAAGAAGACTGTTCGATGTAAATGGGTTTACAAGAAAAATGATGGAACACCAAGTGTTGATGAACCCAGATACAAAGCAAGACTTATTGCAAAGGGCTACAGTTAGATGCTAGGTATTGATTTTACAAATGTGTTTTCTCTTGTTGTAAAACAAAGCTCCATTAGAGCATTGTTGGGTATTATAGATTTGCAAGATCTTGAATTGGAACAGTTAGATTTCAAGACTGCTTTCCTACATGGAAAGCTTGAAGAAAACGTTTACATGCAACAACCAGAAGGTTTTGTGGTCTCAGGAAAAGACGACCATGTGTGCATGTTGAAGAAATCACTTTATGGATTGAAGCAGTTGCCCAGGCAATGGTACAAGAGGTTTGATTGTTTCATGACTTCTCATGATTTTAGAAGAAATAATTTTGACAATTGTGTCTATTTTAAGAAATGTGATGATGGATCATTTATATATCTTCTCTTATACATTGATGATATGCGGATAGCAGCTAAGGATAAAAGAAAAATTGAAAAAAATTAAAATTCAATTGAGTAGGGAGTTTGAAATGAAAGACTTGGGAGCATCAAGGAAGATTCTTGGAATAGAACAGAAAAGTAGCTTCATTGCATCTAAGTTAGAAGGCGTATTTTGAGAAGATTCTTAGCAGGTTTAATATGATGAATGCTAAGCCTGTAAGTACTTATTTAGCAGCCCATTTCAAACTTTCATCTGCATTATCTCCATAGTCAAATGATGAAATTGATTATATGTCAAGAGTTCCTTATTCTAGTGCTGTAGGATCTCTTATGTATGCCATGGTCTGCATTCGTCCAGCTTTATCATATGTTGTGAGTGTTGTTACCAGGGACATGGCAAATCCTGGTAAGGATCACTAGAAAACAATTCAGTAGATTTTCAGGTACTTAAGGGGTACTACAAATGTTTGTCTACAGTTGGTAGAACTAGAGATGGAATTATTGGTTTTGTGGATTCTGATTTTGCTAGAGATTTGGTTAAGCGAAGATCTCTCACATGGTACATTTTTACCCTTGGTGGCTATGCTATCAATTGAAAAGCCACATTACAAGCTACAGTTGCTCTATCCACAACTGAAGTTGAATATATGGCCATTACAGAGGCCTTTAAGGTAGCTATTTGGCTTAATGGGTTATTTGGTGAAAACAGTGATAGCTTGAAGATAAGATCAGTCTTTTGTGATAGTCAAAGTGCAATTCACCTCACCATGGATCAGATGTATCATGAGAGGACCAAGCACATTGATGTTAGATATCATTTTGTTTGTGAAGTTATTACTGATGATGAGATTATTGTGAACAAGATCAATACACATGATAACCCAGCAGATATGATGACCAAGACACTTCCTATAACTAAGTTTAAACATTGTCTAAACTTGGTTAGTTTTGATTGATGATTAATCCCCTTTGGGGTTTGTGGAAGAGGAAGAAGATATGGTACTGGCTATTGCTGCTTTTGAAGCTTGTTGATTTCTCTCAAAAGATGATTTAGATGATAACAAAAAGAATTAAATGATTTCTTACATATTTTATTTAGTGTGCAGTTTTAGATGTTAATGAGATAAATTATATCAGAAAGTATATTAGAAGGTTGGAAGTTTTACATTGAACAAAATTTGTATATAAGAAGGTTACTCAGAAGGTCCCAATGAGAATTGCAAGTATTTTTTTATCATCAGAGCAAACATCAGAAGGATAATGAACTATATTAGATGCACGTGTTTTCCAACTCATATTTAATTTATGAAAACCTAGCTCCAATGTTGAGTATAATTTGGGTATTATGCTCAATGTGTTCCACAAAGTCGGTTCAAAATCCACAGGGATTAAAATTAGAACATATGTTCTTTTTAAAGTTCATTAACACACTATTGAAGAAGGACGGCTCAGATTTGAATTTCAATTTACACAACAAATTACATTTGAGGAGAAAGTTAGTGTGCTTAATATGAAGTACTTACAAAACACAATTCAGATTTTTATGGAATGTGTCCAGAGATTTTTTGAAAAATACGAAGAACGTGAAAGCATGGATAAAGCATGAACAGTACCAGACAATGAAATTGTACAACTATGGATAAATTCAAGTCCGAATTATCAGTATAAGATAGACATGCAAGTTGCTAGATATTTGATTTATCTTCTGAAGTTGGGATTTCGAAGATTACCTCAAGAATTCAAAAAATTAAAAGTGAGTCAACAATATGATAAACACAAGCTGATATTGTGAGAATTTCGAGCAGAATTCACGCACAAAAATCTGGGACAAGCTTATCCATTTCTTCTTCTAGCCATTAGAGTAACTGGAATAAAAAGACAATATATAAGACAAAACTACGTGACAATTACTTACAACAGTGATCAAGATTTTTTAAGTGAACAAAAACTATCATAGTCTATTGTCAAATTTACTTGAGCGAATTCTTTTGAGGAAAACTTAATTTTTATTCCTCTTGATTTGATCTTACACTTTTAGTGTGAGTTGAGAGTTACAAGTAGGCTTAGTTGATTGATTGATTAGGAGAATCAAGCTAAGTGAATTGTAGCTAAAGAGAATTGGCAAGAACTTCTTGTAACTTTTATTGATTTGATTAGATAGTGGAACACAACCGGTGAGGAATACCGGGACCCTGGCTTGGAGCTGGAAGAGAGGATTGACGCTCAAGGCGGAACCTCTATAATTCGACTTTGCACTCTCTACTTTCTTATCTCTCCTTGAATTCGTGTAATTTTATTTGTTGTTCATAACTGTGATATATGCTCAGAAGGTTGATCAGAGAGTAACTCACTTATATTTTCTTAATCAGAGAGTTAGTTAGAAGGTTTCTGAGAGTAAAAAGTTTTAAATTGATATTTGATTTTTCATGAGTTTAAGCAAATCATTTTGATCCAAATTATTGTTCAAAGTTTTTATTTGTTAAGTTTATTGTTTTAAGAAAGTTTCAAAGCCATTTTAGTTGAATAACCAAGTGGTGTGAAAGTTATTCAAATTTTTAAAAATAAAATTTTATAACCAATTCACCCTCCCCCCTTCCTCCTCCCCACCACAACCACCACCACCACCACCACCTCTTGGTTATCTTTTCGAGACCAACAATTGGTATCAGAGCAGTGTTCATATATTTTATTTGAGTGATCTTTTCAAATGGCTGAAAACAATATTGCTATTAACCGAGCTCCATATTTTGATGGAACAAACTATCTATATTGGAAAATGCGCATGTCTACTTATATAAAAGCTAATGACTATGGCTCTTGGCAGGTGATTGCTTTTGGAGATACACAAGTGACATTGACTGATGATGCCAGTTTCACTAATGAGGAATTAAAGCTCATTGAGAAGAATAATAAGGCTAAGAATCTCTTACTCACTACGATAGCTCCTTCTGAATTTTATTTAGTTTCTTCTTGTGAAACTACAAAAGACATTTGGAATACTTTGTCCAAAACTTATGAAGGAACTAATACTATTAAAGAAACAAAGATTAGTTCCTTGTTACAACAATATGAATTGCTTAAAATAAAACCTGATGAGAAAATAAAAGAAGCTTTTAATTGTTTTACTACTGTGACAAATGAACTAACCTCTCTTGGAAAGAAAATGGATGATTCTGACTTAGTCAGGAATATACTCAGAATATTGCCAAAGTCATGGGATGCTAAAAAGACAGCAATTGAAGAAGCCCAAGACTTGAACAAGTGAACTCTCAGTCAACTAAGGGAGAAATTACTAGCTTATGAGTCGCACATTAACACAACTAAGGAAGTGAAGGAAGTTCAAGGGAATAGCACTCAAAGCAAGGAAAACCACAAGTGATGAAACTGACTCCGATGATGATAACATTGAAGAAAGCATTGGCATGCTTGCAAGAAGATTAAGCAAGTTCTTTAAAGGTAAGAAATTTAACAATTTTAATAAAACTAACAAGTTGAGTGCAGTAAGGAATTATAAAGAAAAGGAGGAAAAGAAAGAAAGAAAGGAGATCGTGTGTTACGAATGCAAACAACCAGGTCATATCAAATATGAGTGTCCAATCTTGAAGAACAAAATGAAGAAATTCAAGAAGAAAAACCGTGCTGTGATGGCCACGTGGAGTGATCTTGATGCATCGGAGAGTGAATCAGAGGATTCAAGTGAAAATGAAGAGGAAGCCAACTTATGCCTAATGGCAGCAGCTAAGGTACACTCTGATTCTGATGAAGAAATAAATGAAAATGATATGTATTTTGAAATGAAAAAATTACTAAAGGGTCTTAAAAGGGCATATCTTAAGATAACTAAATTAGAAATTAAGAATAAAGCTCTAAAGAATGAAAAAGATGTTATGTAACAAACCAATAAATTACTCATCGATGAAAACGATGTTTTAAAAATGATAATGAAAAATTATTTGTCAAAACCGATGTTTTAAAGAAAGAAAATGAAGTTTTGAATACCGAAATCAAGCATTTAAAAAGTCGAGTAGAAGATTTATCTCAATCCATCAAGAACACGTTCAATAAATTTAATGAGAGTGATAAGAAACTGAATATGCTAATTAGCAATCAAAGATCTTCTTTATAAAACATGGACTTGATATGAAACTGGGAATTCGTCTAATAATTTAAAAAAGATGATTTTTGTTAGAAAAAAAAACTAGAAATGAGCAAGCTGCTATATAAACTGTTAAGAGAAGAACAGTAACGACAGAAGGTATAACAGAAGGTATGTTCAACAATGCTATCTTACCAAAAGGTATGTCAAAGGATACAGGTATGCATATAATGATTATCCAACACAAAATTATTATCAAAAGGGAAATCAGAGGTATCATAAACATCCATATGCATGTTCATTTTGTAATAGAAAAGGTCACATTGAAAAATATTGTTTCTACAAAAGAAACAAGCTCAGTACACATCAAGTTAAGAAACAAGATAAGACGAGCTTGACTTATCAAGGACCCAAGTTTGTTTGGGTTCCTAAAAAGGTTTGATCACCTTTTGTTCATTTTACAGGAACAAGGAGCAAAAATAAAAGGAACATGGTACTTGACAGTGGATGTTCAGCCATATGACTGGAGATGCTTCCTTGTTTCTAACATAACTTGGAAAGGAAAAGGGTATGTGAGATTTGGTGATGACAGTGTGGTAAAATAATTGGAACAGGTACAATTGGTCATCCTCCATACATGATTGAAAATGTTTCTTTGGTTAAAGGATTAAAGCATAACCTTTTAAGCATAAGTCAATTATGTGATAAAGGTTATCAAATGAATTTTGAGAAAAACAAATGTTTTGCATATAATACTAATGGAGTTAAACTGTTTGAAGGATTTAGAAAAAGAAATGTATCTAATTACACATCTGATATGAATGTTGAATGTTGCTTTTGACTATGAATGACAGCATTCATGTATGGCATAAGAAACTAGGTCATGTGAATTTTAATCATTTGGAAAAGTTATCTAAAAAGAATATTGTTGTTAGTTTACCCAAAATCAATATGAAGCATGATGTTAAATGGTCAACTTGTTTAAAGAATAAAATGATCTCAATTTCACATAAAAGCATAAATTTGATTTCAACAAAAAGACCTCTTAAGCTTTTACATCTTGACTTATTTGGACCTACTAGAACACTAAGTCTAGGAGGAAACAAATATGGTCTTGTAATAGATTATGATTTTTCAAGATATACATGGGTGTTCTTTTTAAAGCATAAATTAGATACTTTTGAAATCTTTCAAAAATTTGCTAAATAAATACAAAATGAAAAGGGTTTTTCAATTATTTCTTTAAGAACTGATCATGGTACAGAATTTGATAATTCATCATTTATTTCCTTTTGTGAAGAACATGGAATAAATCATAACTTTTCTGCACCATATACACCTCAGCAGAATGGAGTAGTTGAAAGAAAGAATAGACAATACAAGAAATGACACGTTCTATGTTGAATGAAAGTGGAATAGCTGAATATTTTTGGGCTGAAGCTGTTGCAACTGCTTATTATATCATGAATAGAGTATACATTAGACCTCATACTACAAAAACATCATATGAATTATTTCGTGGTAGAAAACCATCTGTTTCATATTTCATGTGTTTGGTTGTATGCTTTGTGAAAAAGAATGCACATAATCTTGGAAAGTTTGATGAAAGGTCAGATGAAGCAATTTTTCTAGGATATTCATAACATAGTAAAGCATATCGTGTTTTTAACAAAACAACAAAAGTAGTTGAAGAATCTATCAATGTGCGTTTTATTGATGTAAAAGATGATTTGATGATGATGATTGCATACATATGTTAATAAAAATAATGGCATGAATTCTGAAACAAAATCAGAAAGTAAAACCGAAGAAATGCAAAAACCTGATACATCAGAAGGTAAGGCAGAAAGTAATGGAAAGAGATTTAAAAGCTAACACATCAGAAGATAGGGCAGAAGGTAACCTGGAATTAAATATTAACAACCCTGAAAGTTCAAAAGCATGGAAATATAAATCTTCAATCCACCTAGCTTAATTATTGGTGATTTAGAATTGGAACTAAAACTAGTCTAAATTACAAGATCTTGAAAATCACTTTGCTTTGATATCTGAAATAGAACCAAGTAAATAGATGAAGCATTAAATGATGAAAATGGATAAATGCTATGCATGAAGAACTAAATCAATTTCAAAGAAATAATGTTTGGAATTTAGTTCCTAGACCACAAGACAAATCTATCATAGGAACTAAATGGGTTTATAAAAGAAGGTTACTCAGAAGGTCCCAATGAGAATTGCAAGTATTTTTTTATTCATCAGAGCAAACATCAGAAGGATAATGAACTATATTAGAATCATGTGTTTTCCAACTTAGATATAATTTATGAAGACCTAGCTCCAATGTTGAGTATAATTTGGGTATTATGCTCAATGTGTTCCACAAAGTCGGTTCAAAATCCACAGGGATTAAAATTCGAACATATGTTCTTTTTGAAGTTCATAAACACACTATTGAAGAAGGATGGCTCAAATTTGAATTTCAATTTACACAACAAATTACATGTGAGGAGAAAGTTAGTGTGCATAATATGAAGTACTTACAAAACACAATTCAGATTTTTATGGAATGTGTCCAGAGATTTTTTGAAAAATACGAAGAACGTGAAAGCGTGGATAAAGCATGAACAATACTAGACAATGAAATTGTAAAACTATGGATAAATTCAAGTCCGAATTATCAGTATAAGATAAACATACAAGTTATTGGATATTTGATTTATCTTCTGAAGCTGGGATTTCGAAGATTACCTTAAGAATTCAAAAAATTAAAAGTGAGTCAACAGTATGATAAACACAAGCTGATATTGTGAGAATTTCGAGTAGATTTCACGCACAAAAGTCTGGGACAAGCTTATCCATCTCTTCTTCTAGCCGTTAGAGTAATTGGAATAAAAAGACAATATATAAGACAGAACTACATGAAAATTACTTGCAACAGTGATCAAGAGTTTTTATGTGAACAAAAACTATCATAGTCTATTGTCAATTTCCTTGAGTGAATTCTTTTGAGGAAAACTTAATTTTTATTCCTCTTGATTTGATCTTACACTTTTAGTGTGAGTTGAGAATTACAAGTAGGCTTAGTTTATTTTATTGATTAGGAGAATCAAGCTAAGTAAATTGTAGCCAAAGAGAATTGGCAAGAACTTCTTGTAACTTGTATTGATTTGATTGGATAGTGGAACACAATCGATGAAGAATACCGAGACCCTGGCTTGGAGCTGGAATAGAGGATTGATGCTCAAGGCGGAACCTATAATTTGACTTTGCACTCTCTGCTTTCTTATCTCTCTTTGACTTCGTGCAATTTTATTTGTTGTTCATAACTGTGATATATGCTTAGAAGGTTGATCAGAGAGTAACTCACTTATATTTTCTTAATCAGAGAGTTAGTCAGAAGGTTTCTGAGAGTAAAAAGTTTTGAATTGATATTTGATTTTCATGAGCTTAAGCAAATCATTTTGATCTGAATTATTGTTCAAAGTTTTTATTTGTTAAGTTTATTGTTTTAAGAAAGTTTCAAAACCATTTTAGTTGAATAACCAAGTGGTGTGAAAGTTATTCAAAATTTTTAAAAATAAATTTTATAACCAAATCACACACCCCCCTCAGTTATCTTTTCAGGACCAACAAAGCTAGTGTTGATTTGTGATTTAGAATTTGACTAAAGGTGGAGATTTTTTATATTTGTGACTCAAATTTAGTTAAAATTGTCAATTTTTTGGAGTTAAGGCCACTATCAATGTATATTTGACTATACATTTATTAGTCATTTATTGTATATTAATTATACATTTAAGGGAAATTTGAGCCTTTTGATTTTTCGAGAAGGTTTTTGTGTGTGAAGAAACACTTTTCCCTTTTGAGCGTTATGAGTTTTGAGATAAAAAATCTATTGTAATCAACCTTGTACTCCTTTCACCAACACTAGTGAATACTCCTCTCCTCTGCCCATGGTTTTTCCCAATTTAGATTTTCCATGTTAAATTTTGTGTGTGCATTTTCTCTATCACTTTTATTTTGCCATTGTTTTCATATAGGATCACCACATATGCCTTCACTACAAATTTTTGTTTGATCTCACTCTCCTTCGATATTAAGTATATAAACCGAGTATAGCATATTAGGACAATGACATTAGTGAAATAAAACAATATAAACATGATTGAAATTTGGTTTGATGAAATAAAAAGAATAAATAATGAACTAAAATATTGAATGAATCCGCTTTCTTTAGAGAATTTATGCCCCCATACTAATTGCTATGGAGTTTAAAAGTGGAATCTCCTCAAGATACTACTACCTGTATTAGGAAAGATTCAATTATTAAACCACACTGTTGGATTCATATTGAACTTTTATATTTTGTTATTATTTGAGATGAAGATGATACGAAAAAGATAATGAAACTCATTAAAAAAATCTCTATAAAATTACAGACACAACACATTTTATATCGTTAAACCAAGTTGAAGTAATGTGACTGTTCACAAGGGTCATAACCTTCAAAATTTGAATCACATCTGTTATATTTGATTTAAATTGGTTTATGACAAACTTAAAACCATAATCATTAATGGATGTCACCAAACACATAAAACACTTTAAAAATTTGAGCAAAATATTATCTCTATTTTATAGTTTAAAGAACTCTTCACTAAAAGTGATGCATTGATATCACCATGTGTAATTCTTAGGTTTAATGTTGTACTCACTACTTAAACTTTGCAATTAAGTAACTAAAATTTTAATTAGTCAATTTATTCTTAGGTTTAATGTCATATTTACTACTTGAACTTTACTGAAATATGCAATTAAATACTTAAACTTTTAATTAGTCAATTTAATACTTAATTTAACTTTTCACGTACACTAATGGTACTTGAACTAACACCATTATGACATGTGTCCATATATAATATTTGGTGTAGTTATTATTTTATGCTTTTTACCTCTTATTATTATCATTAGTATTTTTTATTTTTTTGTTATATCATTACTATAACCAAGAAAAAAAAGGCCTTTAAATTTCAGTGCCCAATTAAATGACACATAGCAAGCCCAGTGCATTTATATTTCTACTTATTCAATTATGGGTCAGTTGATTTCATATTATATAAAAGAATAGTGCTAAAAAATTAATGAATATGGGACAATTCTTAGCCTCTCCTCATGTAGGACATTTCATTCACTAGTAAAAATGTTCATTTGAGAGGCGAATTTTTTGCTTCAAAAAGTCGCCTGTGCAGGGCGGCCGTGTTAGAGAAAAGAAGGCAAGTTTCACCGCAAGATTTTGAAATGAGGCGAATTTCGCCTCATTTATCGTTTATTAATATATGAAGCCTGAGTGCCATGTCAGCTAGTGTGGCGAATTTCGCCTCACTAGCCTATGTGACATGAGGCGAGTTTCGCCTCAAATAACAAAGATGAGGTGAAACTCGCCTCATATATTAAAATATTTTTTCGAAAATTAAAAACAATAAATACAACAAGTATTGCAATAATTTTTTTAAAAAATTATAATTAATATAATTAAAATTTATTAATATTTATATTTTAATTAAAATTTTATTATTAAAATATTTTCCAGAATTTAAAAAAAAATACAATACGTATTACAATAATTTTTTAAAAAATTATATAATTAATATTACAAATTTATTAATATT
This sequence comes from Combretum micranthum, assembly GCA_024138025.1. NCBI lineage: Eukaryota > Viridiplantae > Streptophyta > Magnoliopsida > Myrtales > Combretaceae > Combretum > Combretum micranthum. Next base: position 87,176 of record JAMXBD010003503.1, on the reverse strand, counting down.
AATATTTTACTTAAAATTTTATGATTAATATATATTTTCAGAATTTATAAACAATAAATACAACACGTATTGCAATAATTTTTTAAAAAATTATATAATTAATATTACGAATTTATTAATATTAATATTTACTTAAAATTGTATATTTAATATATTTTTCCAGATATATAAACTGTTAGTTTTCTCTTTTGATGTTTTGATGATAACAAAAAGATTAAGTATTACTAATGAATTTATTGAGTATGCAGAAATCTCAATTTAATGTGATAAGTGAAGTAAAAGTTTTCAAGAACTAAGTAAGAAGTTATGGAAATTTAAAGATAAATCAGAAAGTAGTTCAGAGACAAAATAGAAAGACAAAAGTATTCAGAAGGAAACTCAGAGAGTGAAACGGCTGATCGACAAGACAAAACTACTCAGAAGGTAACTCAGAAGGTGAACTGGGTACAAGAACAGAATTTGCACAAAAAGATCACAGTTCGAATTTTTCAAAATTATTTCATTATTTTGAAGATCCAGCTCCAAAGTTAAGTGTATTTGGGTAATACATTCAAATGTTCCACAAAGTTGGTTATTATATCCAAGGGGATTCGAATTTTTTTAATCAACGAATAAAATCTCAAAAACTCATGACAGAAAAATCAAATTAATCCAAGATCAGATTATGTCTGATATTTATGGCTTGGGTTTATATTCAATGATTAAAATATACTTACATGAAGATTACAGAATTCGTTTTTATCAAGTTTGACAGTCAGATCAAGAAGGAAAGATTCTATCCTATTCTTTTGGGATTTAGAAGATATTTCACGAGGAAGCCTATCTTCAATACGGTCAAACAACTATATGGATAAACATCAACGTTTTCAACAGCAAGATAAGATTTGGATAACCACAGAGATATATCAAGCACAAAATCAGGAACTACTGGAGATTATCATCTATCCAATTTTTGAATTCAAATTCGCTAGCCGTTTCCAACCGAAGAAGAAGGAGAATTTTAAAATTAAATATCTAGAAGACATGAAGACAGAGGTGTGTGTGTGAAAAAGACGAGAATAATCAAAAGCCTTCGAGAATCTCTTGCTAAATTACTGTCATTCGGAATTTTCTTTGAGCTGAAATTTTAGAAACGTTTATTCCTTTGTTTCAAAGCATTGTATATCTCGAATGAGATTTGTGTAGAAGTGAGAGTTACATTTAGTCTCTGTAGATCAGTAAATAGCTTGAGTGAAGCTAGATAGGCTGAGCAGAGTGTTTGAAGTTCTTTGTTGAAGAATAAGCTTGTTTCTCATTTCTTTTGGATATAGTGGAACATACCGGTGTGGAATACCGGGTCCCTGGCTTGGAGCTGGAAGAGAGGATTGACGCTCGAGGCGGAACCTCTATAAATCGATCTTGCAATCTCTTCTCTACCTTATCTTTTTAATTTCGTGCATATTTTATTGTTTATTCTTACTGCATTATAAACTCAGAAGACCAGTCAGAGAGTAACTGGAAATTTAAATTCTACTGAACATTGAACTCAGAAGATCAGTCAGAGAGTAACTGGGAGCAAAATAAAATTTTTTGAACATATTTTTAATTATTTGCGAACTTGATCTTGTTTGATATTATTCGAAATTTATCAATATTTGTTATTTAAAATAGAGTTTTAGAAGCCATTTAATTTGAGTAACTAAGTAGAGTGAATTTGGTTGAATTTTAAAAAAGGTTAAATTTTATTAAATAACCAATTCACCCCCCTCTTGGTTATTCTTTCGGGACCAACATAAACAATAAATACAACACGTATTGAAATAATTTAAAAAAATAGTATAATTAATATTACAAATTTATTAATATTACTATTTTACTTAAAATATTAGATGTAACTATCTTATTCTAAACATTTGAAAAAATAAAAATATTATGATATTATAAATATGTTTATATTGAAATAAATGTTATAAATTAGAAATCAGAATATACCTAAAATATGAAATAAATTTTATCAAAAAGTACAAAAAATTTGTAAATTAAAATAAAAATATTATACCTTATATTATATTTGATTTTAATGTTGTTGAAGTTGTAATAACAAATGGTAAAAACCTGCAGAAATAAATACAAATAAAAATTAAATGTAAAATTGAAATAAATTCAATGAAAATATAAAATGATTTACCAATGTTGAGTAATTGTGTGAAGGAAGAAATTTTGGAGAGGAATCCGACCGGAAGAAGTGCGAATTGGAAGAAAAAATTGGAAGGAGCAGCAGAGGTATAAGAGGGTGACAGGGCTGATGAAGTGAAATTCACCTCATATTTTGGAATCTGAGGGGAAATTGGCCTCATGAGTTGGATAATAAGGCCAATTTCATCTTACATGTCCAAATGAGGGAATTTCGCCTCATCATGAAAAATTCAACTTTCCTACACCTGCTTAATTTCTCCTGCGTCGTCTCACTTTTCTTTTTATAAAATTGATAGTGTTTGACTAAAATGTTTAAATGGAATAAATATTAATTATAAAAAAATATTTATTTATTAATCAATTTATTTACTACTAGATAAGATTAAAAATTAATCTAATTTAATTGGGTGATGTATTTTTATTTATTAAAAATTAATTATAAAAAAATTTATATAGATTAAATATTTATTATAAAAATTATATATTTATAATCAATCTATTTACTAGTAGATAAGATTAAAAGTTAATCTTATTCAATTGGTAATATATTTTATTTATTAAAAATTATACAAAAAATATTTATATTTGATTAAATATTTATTATAAAAATATATATTTATTAATCAATTATTTAATAATGATAATATTTAAAATTAATATTATTCAATTGGTAATATATTTTATTTATTAAAAATTAATTACAAAAAATATTTATAGAGATTAAATATTTATTATAAAAATATATTTTTAATCAATTTATTTATAGTATATAAGATTATTTAAAATTAATCTTATTCAATTGGGTAATGTATTTTATTTATTAAAAATTAATTACAAAAAATATTTATATAGATTAAATATTTATTATAAAAAATATAGATTTTTAATCAATTTATTTACTAATAGATTAAGATTGGGAGTTAAAAAAATTAATTAAAGAAATATTTTATAGATTAATAATATTATAAAATAATATTTTTTTATTAATGAATTAATTTACTAAGTAGATGAGATTAAAATAATTAATTTTTTATTCATTGGGTAATATACTTTTATTTATCAAAAACTTATTACAAAAAACTTTATATAGATTAAATATTAATTATAAAAATATTTATTTAATAATCAATTGATTTACTAGTATATGAGATAGAAGAGTTATATTAAAAATCTCAAAAAAAATTCGTAAATGATTATTTACGTTTGGGAGGACTTAAAAAAAAATGATGGTAACATGATAATTTTGTATTAATATATAGTTTTGTTAGACATTTTGTATTTTGACAAGATATTTTAATAATATTAAACATATGAAGAACATTTGAACTTTCTATGAAAATTTAATATTAAGATATATTAATTTCAATACCGTAAATTATTTCATATGTAATGTGATAATTATATATTTATCATATTCGCTATGAAATTATACATACGAATATAAATATTTATTATTAACATCTGTGATTTATAATCTTATAGATTACTTGATATTTAATATGTAAATAAGATCTTGATAAAAGTAGATGATAATAAGTTAGTTTGCTGAGGAAAAATTTTCAAACTATATATAAATCTTACTCATGGAAAATTATATGAAAAATGATATATGAAATATGTATTGTTAATTTTTCTGAAATTCAACAACTTAACGTCAAAATTTGTACATTAAACCAGAATCTTATAATTTAAATCCGTTATTTATAATTTTAAAAATAATTAATATAAATGATTTATTAATAGTTATTTTCAGTTTTGTGTGAAATTAAACACACAGACATATATTTTTGAACGTTTTGTAAAAATGTCAAAAATAAAATATGTTATTTCGAATAATATAAATTTATCAATATAAGTGTGAAAATTATTATTGATATATGCTATTTTTTTGTTAATTTAAATATGAAATCCTAAATTTGCTCGATTTCCGTAAATAATCTATATCATTAAAAGGAAATTACCTACTTTAGTGTTCTTAAGCTTTTGGATTTAAATTTATTTCATTGTCAAATTGAAACTACTCCCTCCATAAAATTTAAACAAATCCCAAAGTTTTTTACAAAAATAACTATTCCCTTATTTTTTCAATCTGAAAACATTAATTGTAATTTATAGTTACATAAACAAATAGACAGAATCATCCTCTATATAAAATATGTTCTATTGAAATTGGAATCTATATAGAACATTTCAAAGGAAAGGCTATTATTATTACCATTGCCCTATTTAGTAATTCGTGCATATTTTCTGTAATATTTTACAAATATTTTATGTGTTAAACAAACGAAATAATTAATTTGTACTTACCAGTTTATTTTATATATGTTCGATTATGGTATATGGAAATATACCACGGGTGCATTGAATGCTTCTATAATTAAATTAAACGCGCATGGTACTCATCGTAAAAAATGAGCGTACTAAGGGACAAAACATGACGGTAATAATAATTGCTTGCATGACTCACAAAGTGCGAAAGAAGTTATGCAACAAAACATAAACAACATGTCGGGAATAATAAAATGATGAGAAAAAACAAACACGGCAGCACCTACTGTCGTTGCTCCTATTGCAGTTTAGCACGACCAAATCCTCTCACGGATGTCCTCTAAGATATCATAGATGGGGAAGTCGAAGCCGGTGTCAACTGAACAACAGAAGGCTGAGTCGGAGTATGTGGAGGCTGCTGAGAGGTAGAAGGATGTGAAGATAAAGGGGCCTCAGGAAAAGCATACGATCCAAACGCAGGCGGCTATGATGCAAACTGTGAAAAACTTGGACCCCTACCCATGGGACGAACCCCGAAGGTTGTTGGCCTCTCTGTTGTGCAGAGTTGCCTGGTGACTCATGTGCTGGATCATGCGAAGGATGTGTGAACATAGATGGATGGCTCGGTATCCCATAAAAACCATGGTAAGGATATGGAGGAGGTGGCACTGGTGTGAATGGTGTAAAGCCAGGTTGACTGGGATCAGGGCCATAAGTAGAAGTCCCCATCTGTGGTGCAGGGTGATGGTATGGAAGGTACTGCCCGAAGGAAGACGTAGTAGGAGGACGAACATAGTTCATCAGCAAATCAATCTTCTCTTGCATCTTCTCAATTTTGGCCTCCTGGCTGGCCCTATCATTCTCGGAGTGGACCAAATTCTCCTCACGTGGCTACTCGTAGTAATCAACCCTGTGTTGATTTATCAACATGCCGTAACGGAAGCCACGACGATAGGCAGATCGATGGCCCAAAACCTCCTCCATAATGATCTTATCCTCCTTAGGTCGCTAACCTGACGTAGCAGTAATATCATCCTCTTGATTTCTTTTTTCCACCATGCGTTCCTAGTCGAAACAACGTGAGCACAATGTGAATATAATCATACAAACTGATGGATATGATGTATTACATTGGAATTTGATAATTGAAAATACTAACATAATTTTGTATGGAGACCTCCGCTCCCATCGATCTGTTGATTACCCTTTCTGTCTCCTTAAGTGTGGTGTGCCGGTAGTTTTCTATTGGCGTGAGATCCTGTAATACATGATTAACGAAAATCAGTAGAAGAACATAGCATATAAACCCACATTCAATGTAATTGCAATACCTACATTTGTGAGTGCATGCTGAAGCATGGACTTTGTACCACCTGTATGAACCGACAGTTGTTTCTTCCTGTTCTTCGCATTCACCGTGGATCGCAACTACACATTTCGAGAAGAAGTGAACAAATGAACTATATCTTATGCATATAAAATTTACCACATGGAGAATCGTACCTTATAATCTAGATCTATCTCAAGGAAGTGGACGAATGTCCTCCACTCATCTAACCTGTGCTCGAAACTTGGTGGTGGCTTACTAGCAGCTGCATCACCTCCACCTTTGGCTATGACGTAACGTTTAAGCCTATATCGAAGCTGATTGTATGACTTACTTGCTAGATAGTTCAGTGTCACCCACCATTTGTGAATTGTCCGCCTATTTTTTGGTAGTTCAAACTTGTTCTACAAATTAATATATTATATATATATAAATGTGTTAGAGGATGGTAGAGGGAGCAAAAAATTAGCTTTTTTGGATTTGTTTGTATTGAAAATTAACTTACCATAACACGACAGATGATGCCATGCCTGATATGCCTCAGGAAACGCTGACCATGCCTTTCCTCGACCTCTAGGCATAAACAACTTCGTCGATGTTCTGGGATAGAGTAAGAACTCCAACCTAATCATCCCCGGAGATGAGCATATGAGACCCATAAACCCATCAGGCATAGTGATAATCGATCTACGGCCTGTCCTCCTATACTCCTCCTCCGCCCAATAACCTCTATACATACCCCTGCGCCTCTCTGATACCATGATGTTTGCCTCCTCATGCTAAGCTGCCACAATGGCCTCCTCCTGCTCCACTACTGTGGCCTGTGGGTCATCTAGGTTAACCTGAGCAAGCATATCATCCGGAAGGTCATACAACACCTCTTCCCTAATCCCCAACTCATTTACCCATCTCGGCTGTGGCTCAGCTGCCTAGCTCGATTGGTCATCAAGGTGTTTAACCTACTAATCTGTAAGTAAGGCAGTAAACGATCTTCCTGTATAATGAAATAAGAAAAAAAACGCATGAGTCCAAAATGGATATAATATTGGTATGACAGATAAAACATTTACAAATGAAGGTTGAAATCCCACCAGTGTATTGCTTTGGATGTCTCTAGGAGTCCTCCACAAGCTAATCCATGAAATCGGAGCTACTCATCCTACAAGTTTTAAAAATGACAACCATTACTTATTCATTTTCTTGAGATCATTACGAAAACAAAGTGCATGTAACAGAGAATAAATAAATAAATGTATCCATACAATCTATTCGTCCGAATCATCATCGTTATGCTACTGCAACCCTCACCCGGGTCGGGTAGGCATGCAAGGTTTCTTAGATCAACCAAAATGCGATCGATTGGAATTGCCCATGGCCTTTGCACTGTGTAAGCCCTGAAAAATTTCAGTAAATAATTCCAAAATGAACTTAAAAAATAAACTCTAAAAATGACTCCAAATTAAAACCGAACTTCGACAAGTCCTAAATCATGAACGAATCCAGAAACTGCTTAATCTTGAGAAAATGAAAATCCTTAAAAATAAAATAAGAACTCAATAGTCTTCGAATTCAAAACCGCTACGTACGACAAATTCTATATTTAACTCCAACTTATAAAATCAGGTAATATAGAACCCAAAAACCAATTATTAAAAAGTAAATAACGATAAACCTTCGGAAATAAAACTCAATTCGAGAATTTCAAAAACATTGAGAGATATTAAATACTTACAAAAATAAAATTTAAAATAAATTTCTAAAACTAAATATGTTGTATAAACATAAAACGTCGTTTCTAAATTGGCAAGGATCTAAACAGGAAAATTGTTGATTTCTCTCAATAAGGATTTTGATGATAACAAAAAGTGTTAAGTGTTTTCTAACAAGTTTATTGAATGAGTAGGAAGTAAGTATTGTGAAATTGTTTGAACAAAAGAATACAAAACAGAAAGTAATTCAGAAAGTATTCAGAAAGATTTTCAAGGGATTTAGCGTTTTCGGAAACTTATTCAGAAAGCGTTCAGAATGATTTTTCAAGGAATTTAGAGTTTTCAGAAACTCATTCAGAAAGAAAATCACATGTTATGAAGGTTTTTATATTTATCAGAAGGAATTTCAGAAACTAATTCTAGAGACATACAAGATTCACGATCAAAATTAAGGAACGAATCTATTTCAAATTATATTTGAAGACCCAGCACCAAAGTGAATGTATTTGGGAAATACATTCAATTATGTCCCACAAAGTTGGTTCAATTATCCAAAGGGGATTCAAATCATTTGAATTAAAGTTTGATTTTTTTTAATTATTACTAGATGGATTGAAGAAGCACCAAACAAATAAATAGTGTCAGATATTTCATATTAAGATTCATTTTGGACATCATTAGAAGGATATGATATTAAAAGACGTCAAGGACAAGTTTATCCACAAATCAATTGAATTTAAATTTTAAATGTCAAAAGCGTTATTTGCTATTTCCGTGGAAGATAAAGATGCAACCAGAAATATTGTTTTCAAGTTTATCTACAACAACAAAGGCTGATTCAAATTAGAAAGTTAGAAGAAGATTTACATCCGAAATACAAAAGATCGGAACCAGCAAGAAATATGGGATTCATATCTATCCCAAGCTGAAGGAAGAGGAAGAATGAACAGTAGTCTATCCGATTTTATTGGAAAATATCTGGAACTAATTCCTTTCAAGACGTTGAAGGCAAAGAATAAATATCAGAAGATCAGAAGGAAGAATAGAGATCGAACAAGCAATCTGATATTGAATACAAAGCAATTCTGAGCAAATACTGTTTCACATATTTTTCTTTGTACTTAAATTAGAGGATACATCTTATTTAATTCCTCAAATTAATTTGTTATTACATCTTGTGAGAGTGAGAGTTACAAGTAGGCTCAGTAGTTTGATTGAAGCTTGCGGAAGCTAGGAGGATCAAGCTGAGTGCATATTGTAGCCAAGTGCTTTGGCAAAAGACAACTTGTAACTTGTTTGTTTTTGGATAGTGGAACATACCGGTAAAGACAACTGGATCCCCGACGGAACCTCTATAAATTACTTTGCACTCTTCTAAACTTTATCTCTTTAATTTTCGTGCATAATTGTTTGTTTATATATGATATAACTTGAATGCAGAAACTATTTCAGAGAGTGTTGATCATAGCTCAGAAACTAAATCAGGAACTAACATCTGGGAATTTTCTTTGATATAAACTTCACGAGTTTAGATATTTTTGTTCTCTTTCAGATTTCAACTAACGAAATTGTTTATTGGTTTTGTCTTCTTTCAAGTGAAAGTAAAAAGCCATTTTAATCATTTAATCAAGTTTGTGAATTTTGAAAAGAATTTCAAAGATTGTCAGTTACATAGTATAACCAATTTACCCCTACCTTATCTTTTTAATTTTGTGCATATTTTATTGTTTATTCTTGCTGCATTATAAACTCAGAAGACCAGTCAGAGAGTAACTGGAAATTTAAGTTCTACTAAACATTGAACTCAGAAGATCAGTCAGAGAGTAACTGGGAGCAAAATAAATTTTTATTAACATATTATTTTTAATTATTTGCAAACTTGATCTTGTCTGATATTATTTGAAATTTATCAATATATTTAAAATAGAGTTTTAGAAGCCATTTAATTTGAGTAACTAAGTGAAGTGAATTTGATTGAATTAGAAAAAGGTTAAATTTTATTAAATAACCAATTCACCCCCTCTTGGTTATTCTTTTCGGGACTAACAAAAATCATTCTGGAATCCTAAGTGGAATATAGTTGTTTTAGTCCGGCAATCTCGCGCGCTTAACCCTAGAGGCCGAGGTGTAGTTTAAGTGTGTAGAATAACTTGTAGTAATATAAGATCGCTTAAAAATATCAGATTAGTAAATTTTTTATCTATTTCGAATATGTTCGGATACAGACTTCGAAAAGCGTGTCCCGGGGCTCGAGATATAAAAAATATACCGTTAATACCATTAGACTCGTATTTTCATAAGGATTTCTAAAATATTAGTTTTATAATTTTTCGATAACTAGAATTATTTGATTTTATGATTATTCGTATTTCATCACTACTGACAATTAACTAGCCTTTTGCACTATTCACTACTATTCCTTACATAATTTTATTATTCTTATAAACCCTTATATTTTTAGATAAATATTTTATGTAGCATAGAAAATTTTGTTTTTCTAAAATTTAGTTAGTTTCGGACTTTTACGGGATCAATTTCTGTTCAAGACCCGATACTAAAAATAAAATAAATTAATTTAATAATTGGAAAATATTTTAAAAATATTTTTATTTTTATAAAATAATTTTTTAGAATTTTTCGAGTTATAAAAATATTATTTATAGCTCATATTCGCGTATTTTGATAATACCAGTAACTTATTTGATAATTCACTAAAATAAATAAATAAATTATCTTATTTTAATTATGAAAAATCTGCTACAAATATTTGAAATGAATTTTCTATTTTTATTTTATTTTATTAAGAAAGTACTCTTACAACCCATACTTTTAAGTACACTTTTCACGCATCACTTCTTTTTCACTTCAATATTTCTACACTTTATTCCACACTTCATGGCAGAAAATTTTACTTCTTTTGCTGCCTTTTTGTCCCTTGAAATGCCCCCAATTTCATTAAATAAACCTATTTTAAACCCTTCTTCAAGAAGTTACACTTACACATTAATTACATTACAATTCCAAATCAAAAGCTAACTAAATTTCTCTCTCTCTTCTCCTCATTTTCACGTGCAGCCCCTCTCCATTTGCTGCCTTTGTTTTATTTTTTTCTCTTTCAATTAATACACTCCTCTCTCTCCATTTAATGCCTCTCATTTACATCCATTCATCCTTTGAAACCCTACACCATTTACTCTCTCTTTTCCTCTCTTTTTCCTCTCCTTCTTTCTTCTTTTGTTCTTGTTCTTGCAAAAACACAAGCTGCCCCCATCTAAAAAAATCACTTCCACACTCCATTCTCGAAGATTCCCTAAGTATACCTTCTTCTTAAGCTTCCATAGATGATATATGTAAGGTATAGCGAGATTTCTATGCATCAAATGACTTTCCATAAACTTAAAAAGCTAAGGATGATGATGCCAAAATGAAACGCTCCTCTTCTCCATGATTATTCTCTTGTATTATTATTATTTTCTTTCTAAAAGTAGTTATATTTTGTAGATCTAACTTTTTTTGTAGCTTTAATTTTATTTATGTTTTAGATCTTGTTATTTGAGTTATTTTGCTATTATTTTGTTTTATTTTCAAGTTATGTGGTTATTGCTTATGATTTGTGCATATATTCATCATTCACATAACCATCATAGTGTTCATGCATTTATAACTAGTATATTAAACTAGATCTAGTGTTTTGAGTTCATAAATGCATTAGACTTTTGTTTTATGTTCATAAATAACTTGTAGTAGCATGATAATAGTAGGAAAGTTTTAGAAAGCTGAAGATCTATTTTATTTTCAGCAAAATCATTTTTGAAAATTCGGATAAAAAAGGAACCATATTTAGAAAAGTTATTTTTCAACTTCAAACTGTGTATTTGTCATTTAAAATGAAGGGCTTAGGGAATAGATAACATGAATGAATGATTTTGATGAGTAAAGTTTAGATTTATGAGTTTATAGTTTACTACCATGGATTTCTTTTATATTTATGTTCATAGAAAGTGTAGATCTTGGTTTTGAACTTAAACAAAAATGGTGAAATTCGTATCTAGGCAAGAACCATTTTTAAAAACCACTTTCCAAGTATCAAAATGGGATTTTTACTTGAGATAATGAAGGCTTAATGTATATATATCATCAAGACTTCATTTTACATTGTTCAAAGATGATTTTCAAAGATCATTTCTCATAACAAAACTCTATTTTTGGATTTAGGCCAAGGCATAGTTTAAAAACATGTTTTCCACCTTAAAAATGAAGTTTTTACTCAAGATATGGAAGGCTCTTAAGATAGGATATGTAAGGAATGGATTTTCACAAGTTTAGATAGATTTAATCAAAAGGTATGTCCAAAAATAAATTTTGTAAATTCGGATCTCAACAAAGACCTTTGAAAACCCATTTTTCAACTTCAAAACAAGACTTTTATTAAAGAAATGGAAGCCTTAAGGGGTAGGTTTGATTAGGAAATGGTTTTTGAAAGACTAAATGAGTTTTACAAAGAAAACAAGCTCAAATGAATTTTTCAAAATTCGGATTTGAAAATAGCCACCATTTAAACACCTATTTCCAAATGCCAAAATGATAAATTTTATAAGAAAATGGAAGTCCTAGGGAATATATGTAACAAAGACCAAGTTTTGACACGGATAGAGAGGTTTATCGAAATACAATCTTAGAATAACAAATGGTTTCTAAGAATAAGTTAAACAATGTTTTCATTTTTTAAAATTTTGTAAAATTCGTACTTAGACAAACCACCTATTTAAACATCTACTTTCTAACCCAAAAATGAAGGTTTTTATTGAAATAATAAAGGTGATGGTTATATAGGTCATCAAGGTTGAGTTTTGATAAAAGAAAGTATGATTTTACAAGAAGAAAAACTATTTTTCTTAAGTATAATAAAATTCAAAGTTTTACAAAGTAAAAGTTTTCAAAAAAATTCTTGATACTATATGTATACATATAGATAGATCATCTCTAACCTTCATAACAATAGCTTGTAGGTATTACATATATACATGATGCATTTGTAGAAATAAAGTAGGAAAAAAATTGAGTTGTTTGTCATTTTAAGAAATTCGTAATAATGGAGTAATGGCATGAAAACACTTACTTTCCAAACTCAAAATAGAAGTTTTATTAAAGAATGAAGTCCTTAGTGGCTAGGTATGGTTGAGCTTTAATTTTCTAAGTATCAAATGATTTTTTTTCTTAAAGGAATCACCACAAAAATAATTTTTACAAAATTCGGATTTTGGAATCAACCCTACTTGAAAACATGTTTACAAAGTGTAAAATGGAAATTTTTATGTAGAAATGAAGGTCATAAATAGTAGATATAATGAAGACTCAATTTTAACAAGGATAATTATATTTTCTTAAGAAATAAATCCAAAACAAATGAAAATGATCAAAGTTAGGAAACTAGTTTTCTTAAAAGTAAATAGCCATAGAGTCTTACAAATAAAAAATTTCTAAAATTCCTTTTAGTAAATATTGTCAAAAGCATGCATACATCAAGCTCATAACATGCCATTCATGATAGAAAATCACCAATATTGCATGTATAGTTAATCTATATAGTAGGAACATTACAGACATTTACAAAACTATTTTTCGGAATTGGAATTTGCTACTGATCAGAACTGATCAGAATATTTCGTGACCGAATATTTTCAAAACCTGAAAATAATATTAGAAATAGATAGATCTTTCGAAGTAGATAGAAATCGATATATAATTTGCTAAATTCCGAGTTAAAATGACTAAATTATGGCCGTTTTAAGATGGAAATCCCGCTTAGGACGATAACTACGAATTTGATAGTTTGTATGAGATAGCTTGGACTAGTTAAGTGATGAAATACTTATTAGGGTATTTCTTCCTTTTTAGGTGACCTCGATATCGACAATTCCTTACCACCGGATTACTTGTACTAAGAGATCGGTAATCCAATGGCCGAGTGAGTATTACTTCCGATTTCATTTATTGTATGTGATTGTAATAATAGTTGTACTAGATATTTGGTAAAGATAAAATGGATATGCATGATGGGGATGAATGGGAACTATGTATGCTTATTGTTGATGTGAGAAATGGAATATAAGAATGTCGAAGCCAGGTGGTTAACTATTGCTTGTATAGATGGACTAGAATTGACTGTCTGCGATTATTGATTGATCACTTAAAAGAATTGGTATAATTGATTATTCGGAATTGAAGATGAAATTGAACTCATTCACATCACGATGGGGATGGAGCATTAGCATTTGTTCGGTTTCCCATGATCCTAAACGGTGTAAAGTCCGGTTAATCGTGATCCTCAAACGAATTTATAGTTCGGTTGACCGTGAGCTTAAACGGCGTAGTACCGCAGGATTCGTTAATCTACTAACTCGGGATGGAGGGCGCAAGTCCATGCACATATAATTTCCGACTGGTCATATGTTTGTTGAATCCATATGTTTGATGCATATCACTTGTCTGACTAATCACTTGTTTGTATGATGTGATATAAATGTGATCTTGGAAGTTCTCACTCACTAAGCTAGTGTAGTTTATACCCCAATAGATGTTTGATTAAACAAGTTAACACAAGAATGCTACGTGGGGACTGAGATGTTTAGAGTCGAGTACGACCTTGGGATTTCGGCGGGAAGTAAGAATGCCTAAAGACATTAGCTGGGTTTTATGAATTGTCTTGTAATAGTTTGTGTAGTGAAATCTGTGGATGAAATGTAATTGAAGTATAGTGAATTGTATTTCCTTTACATTGATACTCGAGTTGTACCAATATAAAATGTATCACTCCGATGTGTCTCCTCCATGTGGTAGATGCCTTGTACATAGTATGAAGGCCTTCGTGTGACTCAGGCGGTTATTCCTAGGCTTTAATATTGTGTACGATGGACTGCCACGTTTAGGGTACCCTTCGGGGCGTGACACACTGTCTATTGCATTGGCTCCTCTATTGGAGCTGGCTCAATCGATTCAACATCTTCTGTGCTCTTAGTTTGGAAGAGAGAATGCGTGAATATATGACGGTGTACAACTTTCTGTACAATCCTCCATTTGCCATATCGCTTGCTTGGGTCCTTCAGGTAAAATACTTGTTGCACTTGGTCCGCAAGGATGTACAGGTCGTTATCGTACCAAGACCTTGCAGTGTTGATGGAGATGAGGTCTCCGTCGATAATTTCCGGTTTATCCCTGTCCGTATCGAACCACCTTCATTTGAATAAAAACACTTTCTTCAATCCCATATAATTTAGTTGTAAAACTTCTGTGAGAACGTCGTAAAATGTTATTTGTTGTCCTCCATCTGCACCGATGATGTGTACACCACTATTCTATGATCTTAGTCTAGTCTCCTTGGGTTCTGTGTTGTATCGGATACCATTCACGATACAAGCATTGAAGCTATATCGATGAATTTCAGGGCCCCATGCTAATGCTTCTAGATCTTCTGGCATCTGATGCCCATGGACAGACGTTTGCTTTATAATCTACATACGATGTCAATAATTAAAGTTACATGTTAAGATATCGATGAATTAATGGTATTGAAGTCTTCAACGAGTTTTAACCTTATTTCTAAACCACTCAGCAAAATGTTTACATACTATTCCTCCCACATTGTGTGCTCCAAATGCAGTTAGTTCGTTCTCGAACTCCCTGTAAGATATTTCATTAGAAGTCTATCTTCAATCTTGGTGAAAATCTCTTGTTATTAGGTCATAAATGAATGAAAAGACATTACATACCTTATAAACGGTTGCACCTCCTCACAATTATTCAACACTGTCTAATGCATCCTGTTGAGTTCTACATCCAAGCTTGTTATAGTGCATGCACCTATTGAACGTATGGGCTATGTGAATACCCGAAACGATGACGATGGACATTTATCTAGCGATTCATCCCACTATCAATGGGGTCTATTTATTCTTGAGTCCATGTTATCAAAATAGTAAGCAAAATTGAATGCTCTCCCGCACAACATATGACTCGGTAATTGAACCTTCTGGTGTTGCCCTATTCCACAAATCTCCTTTTAGAACTCCCATGTATCTTTCAACAGGATACATCTACCGGTACTGGACCAGACCACACATGCGTGCTTCCTTTGGAAGATGCATGGCTAAATGTATCATAATATCAAAAAAAGAAGGAGAAAATATCATCTCTAACTTGCATAGAGTTAGGATTATTGTTTTTTCCAAAGACTCTAATAGATTCACACGGAGTTCTTTAGCAGTAAATTCCCTAAAAAAAGGAGATACATCACATACAACATTGTAAATGCAATTATCCAAGACCCCACGAATGACAATCGAGAGAATACGTTGCAGCAATACATGACAATCGTGACTCTTCAGACCTCTCAAACTGACTTCATCAGCACCTAAGCAAGATGATATATTTGAAGCATATCCATTAGGCATCTTCACATCTTTAATAGAATTACATATCTCTCTCATTTGCTGAGTGGATAGTGTATATGCAGCTGGTGGCTTGAAAATGTGTCCACCACGTTGCTGCAGGTGTAGCTCGGAACGAATACCCATTTCTTGGAGGGTGAGTCTCGCCTTATCTGTGTCTTTTGACTTACCCTCAAGACCGAAAATAGTTCAGATTAGGTTATCACATATATTCTTTTCGATGTGCATCACATCAAGGTTTGTCGTATGTGCAGTTCACTTCAATATGGCAATCGGAATAGCAAACTCTTCTTGCACTAGTTTGTGCCATCTTCATTCCTTCAACGGCATAGGCGCTCTTGCAATTTTCCCAAAATGACATGCTCATATCGACTCAATTGATCGACAATTTCTAAACCAGAGTAATCCTTTGGTCGTGCTCGTGTTTCCATGATGCCGTCAAAACCTACCCTGTCGTGGCGCCACCTATGTCTCAAAGGCAAGAACCGTCTATAGCCTATATAGTGAAACTTATTGTTTGAATGTCCACTTGTACAATCGATGTTACATATTGGACATGCTTTATAACCCTTCGTCGTCTAGCCTGTAATGTCACCATAAGCCGGGAAATCATTAATAGTCCATAATAATGCAGCATGCATTCGAAATATCCGTCCTTCGACCACATCTAGTGTTTTGACCCCACTTGTCCAAAGTTTTTGTCGCTCTTCTATCAGTGGTTGTAAGTACACATCAATATCTTTACCTAGTGATTTTGGCCCCGGTATTAAAAGAGACATCATCATATACGGCTCCTTCATACATCTCCATGGTGGAACATTGTATACAAACATAATAACTCACCACACACTATATGTTGTGCTCATGTTTGCATATGGATTAAACCCATCAATGGAAAGTCCTAATCGTACACTTTGAGGGTCCGACGCGAACAAAGGATATTTGTTATCCAATCCCTTCCATTGTTCGGAATCCACCGGATGCCTCAACACACCATCTACTGATATATATTTTTCCTTGTGCCATCTCATCTCTAGGGCTGTCTTCCGGCACATAAATAGCCGTTGTAATCTTGGAATTAATGGGAAATGTTGCAAAACCTTAACCGGTACTGTTTTCTGTTTTTTGTTCTCTGGAATGAAGCTTCCACCTTTCTTCCCCACATACTGGGCAAGTATCAAGATTTCTAATTCTTTTTGAAACAACACACAATCATTTTTGCAAGCATGTATCATGTTTGCATCCATGCTTAACTGCTTCAAAAACTTCCATGCTTCGTAATATGATGTAGGTAACAAATTGCCGGTAGGTAACAAACTTTTTATTAAGTCAAGCCAATTGTTAAATGACTTCACTAACTGCTTATCGTCAACCTTTAGATTTATCATTTGAAATACTGTTGATAATAATGAAAACTTTGTACATCTTGGATACACTGGACTCTTTGCTTTTTCAAACATTCCAATCCACCCCTCTCCATTAAACCCACTACTTTCATCTTCGCTATCAACATCATATCCATCACCATCACTTATATTAGTGGCAATGTCTTCCAAAAGTTTTTGATCTGCCTCATCTTCAAAGTGCGTGTATTCAAGTGGATTTCTCCCTTCATCCATAACAATATTATCATGTACCTCGTAGTCATCTACATCCTCACCATGATAAATCCAAGGGGAGTAGGTCCAAGCCATTCCCCTCCTGAGGAGGTGATACTCAATAATTTGAATAGATTGCCATGAACCATTAAGACAGTCTCTATAAGGGCATCTAATTAGTTCATCTGCTCGCTTATGGTTTACAACAACTTCTAAAAATTCTCTAACCCCGTTTCTATGTTACGTTGTTGTCAAATCACGTGTCATATGCCAAGTTCGTTTAGACATCCTAAATTGGCATTTAATTAATTACCACATCTTAGTCACATTGGATAACTCTCCTATAACTATACGAGCATCTAATATTTGAACACCATATGTTCATTTTACTTATTATTAAACCTATATGTGTCATGCAATCATAGACTATGTATAATTTTATTGAATCACTAAAAAGAAATACATTACTATAAATTTAACGTAAATTAATTGATAAACATATAAATAGGAGCAGTTATTACTTTACACAGACATACATGTCATGAAGTTATACATATTACGCATGTATTAAATATTAATATATAATTATTACATTGTAACTATATATAATTTTTGTTAACATACAAATAATAGTATTTAGACTACATGTCATAAAAGTAAACACAATACACATGTATTACATAATAATATGTCATGACTAGATCGTAAATACATATAATTTTTTTAGCTTACTTATAATAAATATATAAAATAAATAAAATATAAATTAAATGCTAAATATACAAGTACTATCATTTCAATACTTATACTTATTCTATGTGTTATTAATCTAAACATATAAAACAAGCTTCGAATAATATATAAATACTTGATCCTAAATATATACATAGTTTTTTCAATTACTAACAACCAATGCAAAACTATAAATTGAACATTCATTAATCAATAAACATAAAAGTGTTAACATCTCAATATTTATATTTAATTTATGTGACATGATATTAAACATAATAAAAATAGATTGAATAGTAATATGTAATCACTATATCCTAAAAATCTACAATTTTTTAAAGTATACACAAATGCACACAACTACAAATTAAATACACATTATTAGATAAATATATTACTACTACTATTTAAATAGATGAACTAAAAATTTCATAACAAATTAAACTAACCTTGTAGTAATTGCAGTACAATAAATATCCGATCCAATCTACACAATTTATCAGATACCTGCACAAAAATTAAAATGTAAATCAAAGATATATTTTATTATAAAAAGTTATTTTTCATATAAAATATAATACAATAAGAATTAAATAAAAAATAAAAATTTACCGTATAAATGAATTTACTAAATTCAAAATATGTTTTTTTTTTACTGATGTGTGTGTGTGTGAATGTAGGTGAAAGTGTGTGTAAGTGAGAAATAAGAATAGTGTGTGTGTGACGTTGAGAGTGCAAGAGAGTGAGAGAGGATGTGTGTGTGTGTGTGAAGTGACAGTGCGAGAGAGGAGTGAGTGAGCGAGAATGTGAGAGTATGTGTGCGTAAGTGAGTGTATGAGAGACTGAGAATGTGAGAGAGTGTGTGCGTGAGTGAGTGAGTGAGCGACCGAGTGCTTGTGTGTGAGAGTGAGACGAGAGAGGGGGGGAGGGGGTTTATATATAGGGTAAGTATGAAGGGAATTTCGCCTCATTCTCGCCTCATCCTAGTCAGCATATGAGGTGAAATTTGCCGCTGACTAGGCTATTGAGGTGAAATATGCCGCTGACTAGGCTAGTGAGGCGAAAGAGGCGAATTTCGCCTCATGCTTTTCGCCTACTCCACCAACTTTCCTACTAGTGATTTTTTTTTTCATCTATATACTTCATTGTATGGTTGCCAACACCCTCCACTTCATGAAAAAAAATGAGAAAAATATGCTGGATTTTTTCATTTACATTTATTTTTTTATTAATAATTGTTAATATGTTTATAAGACTTAGGAATCTTAAAATCATCCACACATTGATAAGTTGTTTTATTTTATGAGTTTCTCGATTGTTGCTTTCCATGCCTTTCACATTTATAATTTGTTTATATCATTCATGACTTGTATATTTTATGTCGAGCTCAAGAATGAGATGAAACTCATTTGGAGAAGAACAAGAGTTTCTAACTTTCCATCAAAGTAGTAGAAATCTTGCGACGTAGACGGAAGGATTGTTTCACATTGCATGATATATATACATTGCATGGGTGCCAGTGCACTGCTTCATGGAAAAAATTTAAACTCCATTACTTTCTCTAGATGGTTTGCTTTAGCTCTATATGAAGGCAATGCTCTATTTCACGAACACAAAGACAAAGCAACAAAGCGAAAGACCACAGGTCAATTTAGGAAACCCAACTCGGTAAATTAGAACAAACTTGGCAAGTCGAATTCGGCAAACCCATCACCATTTGAACCCATTCACCCACCGTTCCATCCCCTCTAACAATTGACCACTACAACGAATCAACTCAGCCACAGCCAACTAACCCACTACTGCAACCTTCACGATCTCGATCAACTGCTTAGTTGAGACATAGACCTACCTTCAAGATCTCCTTTTTAGGCTTTGTTCTCTATACTATCTTGTGACATTGCATTGAACACTAAAACTGGTGTCAGTGGCAGCACTTACAAGTCAAAGAAGTTCTCATAGTCCACATCTTTAAACATTTCAGAAATTGGGTCTTCAAGACCTATTAATATTAATATAATAATAGCTAAGAATGAGAATGACCACTATTCTTGCTGTACTAATAAACTGTTAGCTAGTGTTGAGTTTAGTAAAGAAAGGATTTTGAGGATAAGAAGATTGAAAGTTGCAAAAAAGCTTGTAAAAGCTATTCTCCTACATCGTTAATTTCTCAAGAAGTACTCCTATTTTAAGGGTCAATTAGATAGTACTGAATGAAATGATAAAAACAAGGAGTGTGGGTTGAAGTTTGCATATATAGTTGGGCTCTTTAGTGTGTAGTGTGTCATGTAGTGTTTCTGTGAAATTCTCTTGCTGTTGTAAATGAAATAATATTTACGATAATTAATGATTAGTAAAAGGATGTTATAATAATAAAGGTAAATTACAAATATATAATTTGTGTTTTGTGGCTTTTTCAATTAGATGACTTGAGATATTATTTTTGACAAACACATCATATGTGACACCATCTGTTATGTGCCATCCGGAAAGAGTCGTTAAATGTACAGTTTTTAGCCACATGTCAAATAGAAAAGGAAAAACCCTAATGTTATTTTGGACTTAATCTAGTCTTATAGAGTTGAAGAGTGTTTAGTATTGAAATGATGCAATTTGTGTTGAATTTGTTTAAAGAAGTTAAGCTTCAGAAAGAGGTTTATGGGTGTTAACAAAAAAAATTCTTGAAATGGGTTTTGCAGCTTTATATGACTCTGCATAATGCCGTTATTAAATTGTTTTTCTAGAAGGGGTGGGGATTCTGCGATGAAGCTAATGAGAGAGATTGGTGAGGTTGAGTTGTTTCTTGATATGGTTACTTTTATGGAAATGATGGAGTGATATGGTTATGTTGATAAGCTAGAAGACGTGTGTGGGTTATTTAAGAAAATGAAGGAGCATAGTGATGTTCTAAATGTGGTGATTTTTCCGACTATTCTGGATGGTTTCTGTGGGAATTCTGATGGGAAAAGGTGACACTGTTTAGGGAAATGAGGGAAAAAGCGAAGCTCTTTATTTTTTCTTTTATTTTCCTAGGGCATGTAACAAGCCATGGAACTTCAATGACTTTTTGGATGACACATGTTAATGGTATCTTAGGTCATGTGTTTGTAAAAAGAAATAATAATAAAATAAAATCTTAGGTCATTTAATTGCAAAAGCGGCAAAACACAAGCCATGTGTTTGTAATTTCTCTAAATATGGACGCGTGTTGTTTTTCTATTGATTGAAAATGCCACACCATCTAATGGATCTAAACGGTGTTAGTTCATGTAACATTAGTATACATGAAAAGTTGAATTAGGTATTAAATTGGCAAATTAAAAAATTTATGTACTTAAATGCATATTTGGGCAAAATTCAAATAGTGAATGCGATATTAACCTAATTCTTAATTTGAGTTATAGGTTTTAGTAGATTCTTTGTACTAACTCCTACACTTTTGAGTTAATTGAATTTCAATATGATTGTTTTTTATTCTTTTCTAATTTTTCTCTTTCAAAATTTTTCATTTATATGGCAAGTTGCCGGAATTGTTTGTAATCCATTAAATTTTCCATCCAATTTGCTTCATCTTCATCTAACGAGTTTTGGTATCAAATTTTTATCGGTTCTTTTGATCCGCTTTGCACTTTAGGTTTGCAAAATGATTGGCCAAGCCCATTTAATTATGGTGTTATTTTTCCTTCTCCTGATTAAACTTAGAAGAAGAGTCGTGTTAGAAAGTAGAGAATACTTTTGCTATACAAATAAAAAGCTTGTATTTTTGTCCAATCAAAGGAGATTAACGATGGATTCTATGACTACATTATTCTTTCTGTATATAACCAATGAAAAGAATTGAAAGCATGAAACTGTTTGTTCCTAAGCCCTAACTATGTGACGTTAATCCTAACTGTGGGAGCTATAGTAGTGATTCAATTGAGTAATTCGGATTGATTGAGAAGGCTGTACGAATTACAGCTCTCCATTTCTTAGCATCCACTGCTAACAACTCGTTGAGACCATATCCTCCAAGTTCGATGATGAAGTTCCAGGAAGCTCCTAGCGGAGACACATACCTATTATTACTATTGCATGCACGTGCGTCGTCTTCTCTATACCATCTTCCCTGTATCCATGTCCATCTCCGCCAACACTTTGTAGAAGATCCACATCACATGGAATCGAGATTGGACCCTGTCGCTTCAGCCCATATTTGGATTCAGCATCCTCCAGCAGGGTCTGGAACAAACGGGTGGTTTGCCATTTCAGCTTCACCACGAATCTTTGCTTATTATTCTCTCGGTCCTATGTAAACCGGGAAGCATCCCGCTGGAACTGGACTTACTTCTTTTCTCTTATTCTTCTTTACTTTTTTCATTAAAAACTCCATTAAATTGCTTTATTGGAAATCCCTGCCTCTTTCAATTTTGTTGTGAATGGGAACTTACAAACGAATCAGGTGTATATTGGTTCTTGAAGAAGGGAAAAAAAAAAAAAAAGAAAAAACAAATTTTGTAGAAATCAACAGCTCCTTATTGTCGGGATAAAATGGCAACGTTAGATTATTAGAGATTATATATAGGTCCAGGAAGACTGTGATGGGTTTGTTTTTTCTAAACACCCGTGTGGTTTGAATTTCAAAGTTTTACTTATCTATGGTATAATTCTATATCGATATACGGTTCGTATTTAATCAAAAATGGAAAAACGACTATCGCTTTATAGACTCCTGAGTCAAAATATTAGGCTATGGTGTTCGGCCGCCATTTGGTTTTGTTGATTTATTATGTTTGACTTTGTATCATATTCCCCAAGGAAAGTTGGATATTCCTAATTTTTTTCTTGAAATCCCATATTTTACAAATTAAACCAAAATTTGTCTCAAATTTTAGAATATCTTGTAATATAATTACAGTATCATTTTTATTCATATAATATCAACTATTAACTATAAGTGACAAATTTTTAAGAGAATTAGTCCTATATGGTTCACTGGTTTTGGGCCACTTTAACATCTTGATTTATTATATTTAATTAGATTGTTTATTAAAAAATAAATATTTTTATTATAGATAAATCATGCGATATAGATAATATATATGTATATATGTAGATTAGATATAGATATGAATATAAATATAAATAACACAATCCAAACATAGACAATAAGCTTCCACCATCAAATAACATAATAATCCAAAATCGTATTATATTAAAAAGAAAAGAAGAAGAAGAAATTTCATGTTTCAAACGAACGTGGACAAGAGCCTTCAAGGAATGGAATGATTGCTTTCAACTGCCGGTCAATTACTCCTTTATTCTAGCCTTTTGGTCTGCGGATCTTTCAACTTGTCCTCTTTTTCTTTTAAATTTTTTATTGGGGGCAAAACTACTGCGTCCTTTTAGCATTTGAAAATAAACATCTAATCTAAGCATGCTTATCGCAGGTGCAAAAAGAATTTGATTAAAAACTAAATAAATTCAGTAACATGTAGCATTGCTTAACAAGATATATTTCGATGATATACCGGAAATATGTACACAGCTTTTTTTTTTTTTTTTTTACAATTTTTTATTATACCATTTAATGAAATATATTTTTAAGATTTCTTAAGTTATGTATTTTGCATCAGTCCGAAGCTAAGAGCTTTCCTTAACTAGCTGTGACAAATATTGATCAAACTCATTTGTAAAAGTATAAAAGAAAATACATATATTTAAAGCGAAAAATTTCACCCTTAATTTTTAAATGTTAGAAACATTTATTTAACCAATCCATTTTCGATCAATTGTACTTGTAGACTGAAATTAAGCCTCTTGGTAGCTAGCTAGCTAGTTGTTGAATGTTATCATGTTTTAGATTTTTAATTGATTTTAGACAGTTGAATTTATAAGTTAAAGGATTTGGATTCTCTAAATTTATTTTCTGAAATTACTAGACTTTTAAAATATTTTATATTCAAAATGATATTTAGGGTCTATTTAGATCGTCTGATTTTTATTTTTATCTTATTTGTTTTTTATATGCATATATATCTTATATGTTTGATTTATTTATGAGTAAAAAAATATTTATTTTTATCTTTATTTGTTTCTTACAAGTATCTGTTTAAAAAATGATAAAAATAAGATGTAAAAACGACTAGTAAAAGATTTTAATTTATAACCTCAGCTATTAATGTATGGGACAACATTTAAAGTACTAAATTTATAAAATCTAGAGAAAGTATATTTATAAGTCCATTTATGTACATATAAACATAATTAGATTTGTACTCTAGATAAAATATTTAAGTATCTTTCTCTCTAGAAACAAATGAAAGTATATTGTTTTGTATGTAAACATACAAAATTCAATTTAATCATATTCCTAAGAATTTTTTAACCACCGTATTCAAACATCTTTTTCATTGCATATAACACTATATTTCAAACTATGAAATATATAAAAGCATTTATTTCTCAGCTTGAGAGAGGTGGCCTTGATGACTTGTGAGCTAATATCCTAAAATTCCAACAAAGTTTCTTATATATATAATTGGACATGATCTTATCGATATTGTTCCTATAATTTATCAAATGAAAGCAATTTAAAGTTTACAATCGAAATCTAACCAATTACTCAAATAGATGGACTATGGTATTACTTATTCCATTAAGTTTGTTTTACATGACGGTGTTAATACGTTACGTGCATTGCTATGTGCCAATAATAATGTATAACAACTATGGAATGCAGCATTTGATGTATTAATTCTTTGTATCTATATGTTTGAAAGTTATTGACGTGGAAACT
This sequence comes from Combretum micranthum, assembly GCA_024138025.1. Classification (NCBI taxonomy): domain Eukaryota; kingdom Viridiplantae; phylum Streptophyta; class Magnoliopsida; order Myrtales; family Combretaceae; genus Combretum; species Combretum micranthum. Next base: position 62,142 of record JAMXBD010003503.1, on the reverse strand, counting down.
AATGTAGTGAGTAAGTGTGGATAAAAATAAGAACACTAAATGAATGTTCTAAAGCACACACAATTGTCAAGAATGCAATTTTCAAGAGAGAACTCTCTCAATTTAGGATTTCAAGTATATGATATGTTCTGAAAAGAAAAAGACAAACCCAAAAGGACTATCTATACTAATACATAGAAAACCTTAAAAGACAAATGATAAATAAATGAAAGCTGGCGACCTAAAAGGCAAATCAGGCAATGTAGGCCGGCATCCAAAGTCATTGATGTAAAATCCAAGGTTTGCGGCTTTCTTGGCGGCTTAGTGCACTTCAACCTCCTCTCCTTTTTAGACGACTTCCTCTTGTTCACAGATGTATCTTCTAGGACTTTTGCATCATTCTCTCCCACTTGAGAAGAACTCAACCTAAAGTTCTCTTTTGAACATAAAGGTGTATCGTCTGGTGGAAAGGGAATACATAAGCTCTTCTACTCAAAGCATCCGCTACTTTATTTTGTACCCCTGACTTATGTTTCATTATGAGTGTGTGCAGAACTCTAGACTTCTCACGGCCACCCTATCTCTCTTTCTGAGTGAGTGATAGTTAGAAAAGAGCGTCCTTCTTCTTTGATGGTTTTGGGACAATTTGTTATCTATAAAGGTAGCAAAGTATACTTTACACTCCTTTCTCTAATATGTACATGTTCTCTTTTCTTGCATGTTGGACATTCACATCATATTGTCATGTCCTCCTAAATAGCAGATGACATGCTAAGTTATAGCACAAAGCTCACATTTCCTAGGTTTAAGAGTGTTTTTAGAAAGATAACACAAAGCTAGGTTATAAGAAAAATCATGGAAACTCTTCATTTCCCTAAATAGGAAGGCTGACAGCTTTTTGAATAAAGGTTGGTTGCATAAATCAAAAGGCCGATGGTATAAATGCCAAAGCTTGCGACCTTTCCTTCTTGAATCAAATTTCTTCGAATCCAACACTGCCTTCAACACTAGTGGAGCCACAGTACATCCAGCGGAGAAGGATTATAGGCCGGCTACATACTTGTCTGCTTACACTTTTGAAATTCCATCTTAAATTACATCTCTATCGTTTGACAAAACAAATAACTTTACTTTAGGATGGACCATAAAACCCTTTTATAATGTATCAAATTACACTTTTACCCTCTTTTATAATTTATTTATCTATATATTACATAATCTATAGCAAAATGAGGTGATGCATAATCAGAATCGAATGAAACAAATGGTCGAACAAGAGGAACAAAATCGAAAGAAGAATGACACATGTTACTTTGCTTCAAAGGAAAATCAGGCTTAAAGAATATAACGTCCTTACTGATGCATTTTCTTAGTGTCAAGATCAATTACTTTATGCCTTTTGACCACTCCCAGATCTAAAAAATACACACTCAACACCCTTATAATCAAATTTTTCATGCTCAGAAGAAAGAGCTACCACATAACAAAGATATCTAAAAACTCGATGTATATCATATGAAGGTGGGCAGCCAAACAACATTAACTAAAACTAAACACAGACGTCCAATTGATTAAGTAGGTTGTAGTAGGAATACATTCCCTCTAAAATCCTTTTGCTAAATTGCATGAAGACACAGCTCAAGAAATCAATGAGATATTGATGTTTGTGCTCCACTTTTCCATTTTGCCATGGAGTGTAAGGAATAGATTTTTGAGGTTCTGTTCCAAATGAAAGAAACAATGATTGACAAATTTTAGAAAGAAACTTTGTCCCATTATCAGTTCTGAAAAATTTATGATTGATATGAAAGCGATTATGCATATAGGAAATACTCAAGCACCTAAACCACTATTGACTTCATCTTTAACAAATAAGTCCATGTCCCTTTGGTATAATAATCAAGAATTGGTAGAAAGAAATGAGTACCAAATAGAGACACCAACCCCAAATATCTACATGAAGTAATTCAAAAGCATATTGTGATACCTGTTCACTCCTAGAATAGGGTATGCGATGCGATTTGGATAAGAAATAAGTTTCATAATGAAAGCTTGATAAATCAAAGTCTCTACAACAAGGAACATTATATTCTTTCATTCAATTTGCTACTTAGCTTGGTCATAAATTTTCTTTTCCATTCTTTTTCTCTCTTGTCATGTAAACTTGATGCTCATTAATGTAATGGTAATAATTTAATAGGATGAAGTTGGGAAACTAAAACCATACACAATCTAAATGTTATGAAAACCATTTAAATAATGAATAGAACATTTATAAGCAAATTCAACAAATGACAGTCTTCCCAAGACTTGATATTTGTTTCAATCACCTATATATATTGCTGGTATGACAAATTAATTACTAAATTGGGTGTTGATATGGCATGTGGTGTAGCGATATGCCATTTTGTTATATTTATTTTTTTGTTTTATGATTTAGATTTGCTGACTTTGATTTGTCCCAAAGATGTTAGTGAGATATATAGTATCCATAGCCATAAGAAAGATGCTTCTGCAATTCACTTACGAAAGATGAGGTGGGTATATAAATGCGAGCAATAGTACGATTGTTATGCTCACCCATTGATGATATATATGGGAAAATATTGAGATTGTATGCTCACCCATCCATATTATATAATCACAAATACATCAATATCCAAGAGATATTAAAAAAAAAAAAGCAGATTTTCTTACAGTGTAGAGATTCTTTTATTCTCTAGTTGAACTTGTACACACTTGTTTATCATTTCGTATGTAATTTTTCTACAAATTCTATAACCTAAGCATTTTTTTGTGGAATAAAAAAATGTAATTGAAAAAATTATTTCTCCTTTATACCAATAAAATCTTTTATACTTTATTTGAATTTGTGCACACCTTTCATCGTTTGGTGAATAAATTTTCTACAAATCATGATCTAAGTATTTCTCGTGATAAAAATAATCTACTATAAAAATTATTTTACTAGGCATATATCGCAAAAAAGTGACATGAAATAAATATACAAAAAGCAAATGGATCCATAAAATATATATTAAATATGAAATAACCCAATTTAATTAAAGTATAAAGAAGGGTAGAATAATAATTTTAATTTTTAATAGAGAGTCATTTCTATCCAATCACTATATCTTTTAAAGGATACGTTAATATGAAAACATATAAAATTTTGGAGTGGTTGCCTCTTCTTTCTCCTTTACAAAACATTATAGTAAATTCTCCTTCTCCTTCTCCCTCTCCCTCTTTACACCATTCTACGAATTTTGGAAGAACTTAAAAAAAATATTGGGATAATGACAAGTCAAGTGTCTATAATTTTTAATTTTTGGCAATTTAGTGTCTTATATTTATATTTTGAGAAATTAATATATGTACTTTTAAAGTATGTGTGATTCAGTATCTCTATTAAATAATATTTGATGGATGTTTATTTTAATGATGAGATAATGGCAACCACATGGCTAGAAATTACTAAAATATAAAGAAACATCACTGAAATGCCAAGAATTACAAAAAATGTATAGACATTTGGTCTGCCATTGTCTTGTCAACAAATTAAATTTTTGTCAAATATTTTTTAACTAAAACATTTAATTGCATAGATTTTGAAAGTAGGAGCACCAATTTGCCAAAATCTAAAGATAATTTGCAAAATTGCCAAAAATTGAAAGTATAGACACTAGGTTTGTTGTCATGCCCCGAAGGGTACCCTAGTAGTATCAAGTTATTGTCATTCACACTGGTGTCCTCAATTAACCATGTAATCTATTTACTAGAACATCAAAGTGAATCATAATTGCTTGGTTTACTAAATTACTCCAAGGCATGTGATATGAAAACACGATCGATGTTGCTTTGATAAAAACTATGGATATATATATATATATATATAATAAGTCACATAGCTAATTAAACAACGTCATGCACCACTATAAGTTGCTACTTATTACAGATCAAGTCTTAATATGACAATGATGACAAAAGATATGTAAAATAGTATATCATACTCTGTTCATTAAGCTTTTCCTCTCCAAGCTCTAAACCATTATTTTATAATTCATACCTGCACAAATACCCTATATGGCACAAGCCAGGACTCCCTTTAGAACCTGAAATGTCTATAAGGGGGTGAGTAAAATAATAGCTCAGTGAAATAAAAATCATACTCCATGATAAACAATAACAAGTAGGCTTGATTAGCAAGCATATGCAGTTTTGCACTTAACCATATGCAACATGTATAAGTTTGGATAACCGAAATACAAATAGGATGTAGATTTATGCCCTTTCATTAAGGTTATCAGGAATTAGTCTCAAGTTAACCGTGGCTAGGAGAGACTAAGAACCAAGGAAAGGAGGAATAAAAGCATGCATTTAAGAAATAAAAAAAAAAATAGTTTAGATTATCTCAACTTACCTTTGGAACTTAGAAACTCCTCTAAGTGTTAACTACTTTTCACGTTCATACCATAGGAGGCGTTCCTTCAGGTACCAAGCAGTTTCCTTTGGAATTGAGAAAAACCATAAGAAACCTTATGTAAAACTAGGAATGGCTCTTCTAGAAGTACCAAGTGAATCCATATACCTAAAGTATCAACACATAGCTAGGTAATCTAAAAAATAATGCAAATTATGCAATGTACGATAGTTTATTACAAGTTCAAACAATTTTAGTTCCGGCTATTAAGATGATCACTCACCTCACAAACACTTAATAAGAATATAGAAAACAAATATTCACTTTTAAGGGATTTTCATAATATAACCACTAAGCAGCACATAACCCTATATCCCTACATACAATTCAATTGTTAATCTTTGTATTTAATGCTACTATGCTACAAACACAACAATGAGATAGATATAAATTACTGACCTATCCATCTCGATCACTCATTGTAATAATCGTCTAGAAAGTTAGAAAACTGTTCTATTTCTATCTAAAATAATGATAATAATAGCTTCATTATAGAGATAACTGAATTTATGTTCCTGATTGTGCCTGTGTCCTATCAGTTAAACAGTCATGTTGAAGCTTATAATGCCTACTTTTTCATATTCTTTTTAATTCAATAATTATTTCTACATAAAATTTATATTTTTAGAAAAAGTGCTCTAAATGACTTGAAAAGCTAATTTTTTACCACTTACACTTAAACTCAATGTATTATATTCATTTTAACTCTGTTTTAAGTATATGAATAGGCATTAGAAAACTCTTTTCCTATACTTTTCAATAATGAACTTAGATTATCTAAATTAGTTACTTTTCCTTCTTTAACTCCTGGCACTCGAAAGGTACATGTATATATTATACCTCCTTAGTTTGGTATGTTTTCTCCCATTATGAATCTAGATTCCCTAAGATTGTCTTATCCTCATTTCATACATCTTAGTTTTGGAATATTATATTATTGTCCCTAGTTCTTAAATGGCCGACATACTCTATATTTTGATTTTAGTTATTCATGAAGTTGCTTTTGGCAATCTAACGATTTTATACTTATAATCATATTGAATCAATTTTCTCATGAAAACCTCCCTAGGGTCGAGACAGGCAGACACACACACACACATATATGCATATGGGTATGGTAGATAACATACTATTATAATATGAGTCTTAAGTAATTTTTTTTAACTAAATTAGCATGATATTATTATTATTTCATAAGGCCAAAACTTTTCATGCATACATATGTATATTTTATTAAATTTACCTAGAAATTATTCATCAAATGGTCATTTTTAATTTACATGTTAACCATTCATTATAATTGAATTTTTTTTTTTTTGGTATTTTCCTTTAGGAACGTAAACAACCATGTATGTACATAATCACTTCGTCAAACTAATTTATTATCATCCTTGGTTACTAACTTGGACAAGTTTCTTCTTTAATTCACATTATGGGTGAGACATCATGTAGAGAAAATATAATGTTGAGCTTATCTAATGATCATCTTAATCCTCAATGTTAATCATCTACCAAATTAATTAAATTTTACCCTACAAGCCAAGACATTCATATACATATATACTCTTATTATCAAATGTTAAATTTTATCATCTAGTCAAACGTTTCTTTAGTTTATCCTTCTATTAATAATAGTTCAATTTTTCTTTAATGTTTTTCTAAGAACTTATCCCCCATGCACACATATACATAATTATGATATTATCAAAGTGATGAGAATATTATGTTGAACCTGGTCTACTTATTTTTCCCTAGGATTGCCGAGACATGCTATACATGTTCTTGATTTTCCTATTTTGTCAATTTTCTTGTTAGATCTATTGATGAGTTACTTCATTTGATCTTACTTAAGAAACCAGTGTAGGAATTTACCTTGCTTGATGTTGAGTATGGTGTTGGATCCTTCCCCTATTCCTAATGTCACCACTTCAAGGAAAAGAAAAGGGTGATTAAGCTTAATGTTTAATTGACTCAATGTGTAAATGAAGCATAGGAAAGTTTACCTGCCTTCAACTTGAATTGCTTGATCAATAGTTGTTTTTACTAGCTTAAGTAGTAGCTAATGTTTAATGATTTACTTAAGTTTTACCTTAGAATATCATAGGAGGAGTGTTATATATTTCATAAGAGTTTTGAGTGAGGAAAAGGTGAAAGCACGGTGGAGATGGTGCTCGTCATTTTAAGGGAGAAATGGGGAAGTAGTTATTTTTAAAATGGATTGATTGATGGCGTTAATGTTTGTCATGATTAGTTACTATACTTAGTTGCATATCAATGGAAACTTAGTTCCTTAGTTGCTCTTTGGTAATTAAAAGATGTCACTTTGCAAATATGGAAAAGGGCACACATTACATCACCATGTATGACTAGGATTTACTTTAGATTTTCTAAATTTGGAAGTCCTATATAATGATTGCCCTTTCCTCTTGCAAGTCACGACAATAATGCACGGAAAGTGATGCGTGCTTGGCATGGATCTTGAATTTCCTGGAATTTAAGAACCAAATAACGTAACTTGACCTAATGAAATATTCAGAATCAGATCTAAAACTTCACGAGCCTTCGTATAATTAGATGGAATTGACTAGTATCAGATTGCATTCATTGTACGCCGGCGTTCTAGGAATCAATGCCGCCGACGTACAAGCCAACATAGAATCATACCAGAATGAAATACGCCAGTGTAACTCTCGAGATAAATTCAATGTATTCAAACATCGGCAAGATCTATTCAACGACGCTAGCGTAGAGCCGATGTAAGTTCAAGAGGCAGATTCAATTATACTGAACGCTGGCCATATCTAAATCAGTGCCGCTGGCGTATATTTTGAAACCACCGGCATACGTCTTTAGCATTTCACCTTCTACATGAAATTTTTCTATAAAAAAATGCTTCTATGGAGTTGAAAGGCATTTGAAAATCATCAAAAAAGAGAGAAAAAGAGTTTTAAATATGTTTGAGTTTGTTTCTTATTTAGGGCACTAAAACCCTAATGTTTTAGCAACATAGAGGTGATTAGGGTTTAGATACAATCAAGTAATGCCCACATTTGTGGGATTATGAATCTGGAGACATCATTTTATGGAAAGAAATCAATTTTAAGATGACTCTGTCCCTGTTTCGTCATATATATCCTTGATTGTATTTTGAGATGCTTATTCATAGATTGTTATGAGTATGCATGAATGGATTCGATGAATTGATATATGAATCATGTTGATATTGATTTTGATTATTTGGGAATTTCGTTATCTTTGCTTGTAATTGTTTAATACGTGCTTGATCAACATACATTAGATGTATAGGATGAGAGATACCCGAGAGGGATTCAATGATCCATATAAGTAAAACTTAAGTTTTTGAAAAAAGATTTGTTATAGGGAGATGCAAGTCTGTGATGAAATTTGAGAATTTACTGATCTTTATGTAGTTAGAATTACAAATTTAGGTCACTTGGTAGTGCTTAATTTGTAGTTTTAACTAGAATAGTATTTTTGGTGAGAGCAAATTACTATTAAACAGTTAATCATAGATAAATTGCCTTGACATGTTAGTTTATGCTATAATAGGATTTTTGCTACTTCGGGAGGTGGGCAATTTCTAGTGAATTTGATTAGATCCCAAATAATCAACTTCTAATATCAATTTGAAGCATGAGTTATTTCAAATGAGAATATAAATGCACTATTCATATTGTATTTACATCTCCTAAACCTATATCTCTCGTTGCTGTTGCTAGAATATACGGTTTTAATCCTTAACAATCATTTGATAGTTAATTTTTAGTCAATCACCACAAAGTAATTAAGAATCTGACATTTGATAGCTTAGATTAGGGTAATATTCAAATTCTAGTAATTAACTATATAGCTCCCTATAGATACGACCTGGACTTACCAGATAATACTGTATTGTATCCGGTGATTTTGTTGACCGGTTAAGTATTATACTTGTGTCTAAAATTGAAAATTATTAGCGTATAATAAGTGTAAATATTGCAGTTTCAAATTTAACAAACTTTTGCACAAATCCTTGAAATCTTTCCCAAAGCTTCTTGGCTTTATTTCGTGTAATCATTTTTTTAGGAACTTGAATTTGTTGAGGCGAAAATGGTGCAATTGTATCTTCATCATTCCCACTCTCTTCAAAAGGATTCGGCTTCACCTACATCAAAAGGACTAAAATTAGAAACATTGAAGGTAGCATTTACTTTATACTTACCTAGTAAATCTAATTTATAAGCGTTATCATTGATCTTTTCAATCACTTAAAATGGTCCATCGCCTCTAGGCTCCAACTTTGATTTCCTTTGAGATGGAAATTTGTCTTTCCTTAAGTGCACTCACACCCAATTACATGGTTCAAAGGTGATTTTCTTTCTCCCTTGTTAGCGTGTTGAGCATATTGCTCATTTCTCTTTTCAATCCTTTATCGCAACTGTTCATGCAATTTCTTGATTGTTTCTGCCTTCTTCTTGCCATCCAAGTTAGTTCTTTCATTAACTGGTAAAGGCAATAAATTTAAAGGTGTTAGTGGCTTAAAAGCATAAACAACTTGAAATGGAGAAAAACCAATAGTAGAATGAACAGTGCAATTATAAGCAAATTCAATAAATGGTAAACAATCTTCCCAAGACTTCAAATTCTTTTGAATTACAGCTCTTAGCAAAGTTATCATTGTCCTGTTCACCACTTCAGTTTGTCCAACAGCTCAGAACAATAATTTAGTACCAAGTTTGCTCCGCAAAACTCTCAAGAAGTGACTTAGAAATTTGACATCTTGGTTACTCACAATGCTTTTAGGCACTTCATGTAACCTGACAATCTTCTTAAAGAATAAGTTAGCAATATGTGATGCATTGTCAGTTTTATAACAAGTAATGAAGTGTGACATTTTGAAAATCTATCAACAACAACGGAAATTGAATCACAACCCCTCTAAGATCTAGGTAAACCCAAAACAAAATCTAAAGAAATGTCAGTTCAAGGTTCACTAGGAACAGGTAAAGGGGTATATAATCCATGAAGCATCACTTTAGATTTGGCCTTTTTGCAAGTAACACATCTATTACGAATCCTTTCTATATTCCTTCTCATACAAGGCCGATAAAAATGTTCATTTAAAGTACCCCATCAATTCTCCACTATCAGATTCCTTAATAAGCAATTCTCTTATAGAACATTGAGGAATACACAATTTTCCCTCTCTAAATAAAAATCCCTTATGTGTATAAAACTTGTTAAAAGCTCCCACTTCATAAGCAGCAAAAATAGTAGAAGAATCAGAATCTCCAGCATATAACTCTTTAATGTGTTCAAATCCTAACAATTTTGCATTAAGAGCTGATAGAAGAACGTACTTGCATGATAATGCATCAACAACCACATTTTCCTTACCTTGTTTATAGCTGATAACATATGGGAATATCTCAATAAACTCCATCCATTTGGCATGTCTCCTATTTAGTTTTCCTTGACCCTTCAAATGCTTCAATGATTCATGATCTGTGTGAATAACAAATTCCTTTGGCCACAAGTAGTGTTACCAAGTCTCCAATGCTCTCACTAATGCATACTGCTCCTTATCATAGGTAGGATAACTCAATGGTGCTCCATTTAGCTTTTTATTGAAATACGCTATTGGCTTGCCCTCCTGCATTAGTACAGGTCTAATGCCAATGCCAGATGCATCACATTTAATCTCAAAAGTCCTGGAAAAGTTAGGTAAAGATTAAAAAAAGGAGCATAACACAATTTATCTTTAAATAAGTTAAAAGCTTTCTCCTGTGTTTCATCCTATTTAAATCCAATATACTTTTTAACAATTTCAGTCAATGGTGCAGCTAGTGTAATAAAATCTTTGACAAAACGCCTATAAAAACTAGCCAGACCATGAAAACTCCTCACTTCAGTAATACTTATAGGTGTAGGCTAATCCTTGATTGCCTTAACTTTCTCTTCATCTACCTCTTTGTCTTTAGTAGTTACAAATATATCCTAAGAAAACAACCTTTTCAAGACAAAGAGAACATTTTTTAAGATTAGCATATAGATGCTCTTTTCTCAAATAGAAAGTACACTTCTTAGATGATTTACATGCTCTTCTAAGTTTTTGTTGTAGATTAAAATGTTATCAAAGTACACCAAAGCAAACTTACCTATAATAGGACGCATGACATGATTCATCAATCTTATAAATGTATTGGGTGTACTAGTTAGAGCAAAAGGCATAACTAACCATTCATAAAGGCTCAATTTTGTTTTAAAAGCAGTTTTCCATTCGTCCCCTTCTTTCATCCTAATTTGATGGTAATCACTTTTAAGATCAATGTTAGAAAATAGATAATAACCATGCAATGCATCAAGCATATCATATAACCTAAGAATAAGATGACGATACTTTACCGTGATTATATTGACAGCTCTACAATCCAAACACATTCTCTAGATTCCGTCTTTCTTAAGTACAAGCAACAGCAGCACTACACATGGACTCATGCTTTCACAAACAAACCCTTTTTCCAGTAACTCCTCCACTTGCCTTTGAATCTCCTTAGTCTCTTCAGGACTACTCCTGTAGGCTAGTCTATTTGGAATAGAAGCTCCTGGTATGAAGTCTATTTAGTGCTCTATGCCTCTAATTGGTGGCAACCCTCTAGGAATCTCTTCGGAAAACCTATCTTCATATTCCTACAAATGAAACACAACAGAACTAAGCAAAGTTGAGTCAAGATCATTAGTAGAAAACATGATCTCCTTGTACATAAGTACAATTAAAGATTTTCTCATTTATGGCACTCCTAATCTCACTTTTAGTGGCCACAATTCAATTGTTTCTTCTTCTCACTCTCTCCTTTTTGTCTCACTAGTCACTTTATTTTTCCTCTCTGTCACTCATGTATCATCCTCACTAGCTCTTGTGTTTTCTCTCTTTTTCTCATTAGCTCTCGGCATGTCATCTTCCTGTTTCAATTTCTTTTGATCCTCCTGAACTTGTTTAGGTGTTAAAGGCTTCAAATAAAATACTTTTTTTTCATTCTGTCTCACAATGAATCGATTTGAACACCTATCATGAGTTATATTTTTGTCAAACTGCTAAGGCCTTCCAAACGATATATGACATGCATTCATGGGTGCAACATCACTAATACTTCACCTTTGTAGTTTCTCAATGCAAACATCAATTTTACCTGTTTATTCACCTTCACCTCTCTAGAATCATTCAACCATTGTAATTTATATGAACTAGGATGTTTTGGTAGAGGCAATTTAAGCATTTCTACTAAATTGGCACTTACCACATTGGCACAACTACCTCCATCAATTATCAAGCTGCAAACTTTGTCTTTCACCACAACTCTAGCATGAAAAATATTTTCTCTTTGCTGCTCAAAATCGCTCTCATCCACTTGTTGTGTACTCAAAGTACGTCTGATAACTAAGGATAAGTTTGAAGTATCTACTTCCTCATTGTCAGTCACATATTCAATTTCAGGCATATCATCATCATTTCTTTCACTTTCACTGGTGTCATATACTCATCATTTCCCAAAACAATCATAACTTTCTTGTTAGGACATTAGGAAGCTATATGACTAACACCATTGCACCTGAAACAGCAAATTTACTCAAACCAGATTAAGATTCAGATTTACTTTTGGATTTACTAGAAGGCTCCTCTTTAATAGCTTAAGTAAATTTTTCTTTCTTATTCTTCTTATCCTCCTTCTTCCTGTAATCCCCCTAATTTCTCATAATCTAGTTTTAATAAATACTAAAAATATAATATAAATTTTTAAAGAATGGTTAAAACGAGTAACAAAAATCACTCCAAATTTTTCGCAATTTAAAATATTAAAATAAGAACAAGTTTGGTTATAATTAGAAATACTAGACTTAATATAAATAAAGTTTTTGAAATATAAATTATGATTCTTACGACCTTAAATAATTCATGAACAACAATAAATATATGTTAACTATAAATTCTTAAATTCTTTTTTATTAAGCTCAATACTTATAAAATAAACTCTACGCTAATTAAATAATGATACAATGATATTCAAGACTATTTTAAATATTTATTTCCATGAAACAATACTAGATAAAAATAGTTTGTTACTAATAAATTAATATAAATAACTCAATTACAGTAAAATGTAATATTCTATAACAAGAAATAACAATTTAATAAGTAATCATAATTAACCTTAAATGTCAGTTATGATAAAAGATGAATTATTAGAATTACACAATACACGATAAAGAATAAAAACTAAAATGTTATATAAGAATTTAGATCTTAAATGAATAATCAAATAATACTAATACTCCAATTAGAGAATTTAGAAAATACATATATTAAAATTCTAAATAAACTAAATGTAAACCTAAAAAAAAAACTGTTATATTTAGTAAATGAGCAAATAGCAATATGAAATAAATACTATACTATTAATTTAATAAAAATCTTAAAATAGATCTATGAGTTGTAACGAATTCATATACGACTTAAAAACTTAAATAAAAATTTCGTTGATCTAAACTAATATCATAGATAAGATTTTATATATCAAACTAGTAATTAAAATATATTCAAGTAACTCGAAGCTTCAAAAGCTCTTAAACTCTATATAGAAATAGAGATAGTTAGAAATATAAAATATCTGGTTAATGTTGAACTCAACCTAAACTTTAGAATGAATTTACAAATAATAACGATCTTGTTTATAGTTTCAAATTCTGAACCAAAGCTCTATAGATAAAATTAAATTAAATTTCTAATCTATTAACAACTCTAGAATAAATTTATAAATAGAAGTGAATTCATATGTAATTTCAAATCTTATAAATTATATAAAAGTCAAATTAAGGACAATATAATTATTAATTTATCAAAATAGCATCAAACAAAACTTTTAAACAAATAAAATATAATTTAGGATAGCAGGTATAAAAACAAAAGTAAAAGTATTAAACTAAAGATTCTATGTATACGATCGTATTCAGGATATTTAATATCGTTAATATGTAAATTTTTATCCAAAAATATTATCAAATCAGTACTTATCATACGTGTCATTTAGATCCACAAAATTAATTTTTTTCACCAATTTATATTTTCCCCCACTCTTTACATATTTATTGATTATAAATTTATCATATATCTTTTTATTTATATATTTCCATATATCCTAACCCACTTGCATTTTTTTTTGTTTGTTATGTTTTGTTACGATTTACGTATTGGAATTGTTTTCCAATTTGAACTCTCCCTAGGACGCGGACAAATCCAAAACAAAAAGCAAAAATTCAAACACATATATTCAAATCTTTAATAGAAATTCTATGTATACCATAGTGTTCAGAATATTTAATAACACGAATATGGAACTTCTCATATAAAAATATTATCAAATCAGTATTTAATATACGTATCACTTAAACCCGCAAAATTGATTTTTTTCACAAGTTTATATTTTTTTTCCACTCCTTATGAAATACCCCAAACCTTCACATATATTAGAAATTGGGTTTAGATAGATTTGAATGACTAAAATGAATTATAGGATTTAATTAGACAAGTTGATATAATTTAATTAGCTATTAATTGAGATTTGCGTTTCAAATTCCCTAAACATGTCATCAAAGTGTTTAGAGAATTCCTAAATCATTGATTCTTAGCCTAAACACTAATTTCTAAATCTCAGTAAAATTTGAGTTCATTTGCTTATTTTAAAATATCAGTTCTCAAACCCGAACTCAAATTAAATATCTTTTATCTAAAATAAATTCTCAAATTAAGTTCTTATTGCAAGTTCTTAATTTCTAACATATCGGTTCAGAAACAAAATTTTAAATACTCTTGGAACTATAGATATTTGATCTGATAGTTCTAAGCCTATACCCATATTCGTTTAAATTAATTTTAATCCTTTTTATTTTCCTTTTAATCTCTATCCTCTGCCTCTCTCCTCCCTCACTTTTCCCTTTCTTTCCTCTATTTTTTCCCAACCGATACTTTCATTTCCCTTTCCCTTTCTTCTTCATTTTTCTTTCTTTCTCTTCAAATCTTCAACAAATCTCAAGATCAAAGCTATCTAGAAGAAGAATCAAGACTAGGAGATGAACTAGATGGAGGAAACCGGGCTAGACGATGAAGTTTCAACTTGTGTTCTTTTCTAAAAGCTAAGTATAGTTTACTATTTATTGTCTTATTTATAATTTTGAATTTAAATGTTGTATAGATGATGTATATGAGTTGAGAAGTGTTGTTTGAGTTTGTATTTGTAAAGTTTATGGTTGATGGAGTTGGTTTATTGAAGAAGAAGATGAATAGTGAAATTGGGGTTTGAAGTTGTTTATGATGATTATAGTGATGTTTGATGGATTGAAGTGGGAGTTTGTGTTGATTATGTTGTAGTAAGATCAAATAACAAGTTTTAAGAAGTTTGAAATGAATTTGGAGGAGTTTGAAACAATTGGAACAAATAGTTTTTGCAAAATGAAAACAGGGGAAAATTTGACAGCAGCGTGATGCATGTACGCCGGCATTCAATGCTGCCGGTGTTGAATCCTACGCTGCTGGTGTACGTTGGAAATTTGCCGGTGTTGAAGATGCACTCGGGGACCAGAATCGTCGACCTCTAACGCTGGCAAATTTTCAATTTACGCCGCCGGCGTTGAACACCGGCGTTCGTTTTGCAACTTTTCCCAGTTTCGTAGTCCTTTCATATTTTATCCATAACTTTTTCATCTAACCTCCGATTGAGGTGATTCAAGTTGCTTTGGAAAGATAAGAGAGAGATCTACAACTTTCATGTTTTGAGTTTTTACAAATTCGAAACGTATCAGTACTTAAATTTTGAATCTTTCCAGCTGTTGTGTTTTCCTAAACAAAATAAAAACTTGTTTTTGATTTCTAAATGTTATTGTTAAGTGTAAATGGATCTTTTTGACCTAAAATGAGATAGATAAATAATATTTGATGTGTAATGATGATTTAGTGATATAATTAAACATGATTTAGATAGATTTATAGATTTAATGAATAATTGAGCTAAATATGCGAGTTTTACATAAAATGAATCTAGTTACTTAGCTTAAGTTCAACTTGATTAAATAGACTTGAATGAGTTAAAATAAATTAGATTGAGTTAGTTTAATTACTTTGGCTTAGTAATTAGATTAAATGATTAATTCTAATGAGATTGACTTAATGAACTCAATTAAACTAAAATGAACTAGATTTCTTAAGCTTAATCCACTTAGCTTGGCTTTTGAAGTAAATAGCTAAGGTTAATCCATTTGACTTGGTAAATGACTAATTTTAATCAATTTGGCTAATGTTAAGCTAAAATGGGTTAATAGCTATTAGTTAGCTTAGATGAATGAATTAGGATGATCCTTGAATAATATGGAGAATATGTTGTTTCAAATGTGTGTTTACTTGGAAAATGAACGTTTTTGGTTTATGAATTCTTTGTTAATGCTTTTGTAATAAAACACTATAAATAAAGAGAAAAGAAATTCCTTGACAGACAAAGAAGAACCGTCCATACTTTGGCGGGGCGATTCATCGCAGCCATAGTGGGGTTCCACATTAGTGTCTGATCAAATAGGATTAATAAAAGTTTGATATAAGTGGATGTTAGTTTAGTTTCTTATATGAGTTCTTTCCTTAAACAGAAGAGGATATCTGATTTATCTTCTGGATTATCTTCTGAAATTTCCTTCTGAGGCTATGTTTGGATTCCATATTCAAGGTACGCAGTAACTTGCGTGTTGAATGTTAGGATAGGCATACTAAATTGATTAAGACTTAAACTCGGCTTAATAATTGATGAGTGTTGGTTATGTTATTCGTCGTTGAATCCGGTCCGAGGAGCGACAACTTGTCATGATGCAATGACAATGTTAGAATAAATGCTTAGGCCACTTATCATGATGCAATGATATGGCTTGGCGGGTTGTCATGATGCAATGACAATATTATAATAGGCGCTTAGGCCAATAGTCATGATGCAATGACTAGGCTCGGCGGGTAATCGATAAGGAATGTGGTAACTGCGTAACGTTTGCTTATTCTTGAGAGGAAGTAATATGATTTAATTCAATGTTTATGGGAGCATGTGAATTGAATTATATTATGGATTAAGTTAAGTAAAGTTAAGTAGCGACTATGAGTCCTGGATGAGATTACTGTTCCTTTTTCAGTGTAATGTTATCTAGGAGATATAAGTATTCGGGCTGCTTATATCGACCCCCTGAGTGTCGTGAGCGTTACTCAGGATCCCCAGATTCCCATTGGCTTGTTCCGGAGTGTGAGTGCTCCATTGTTGATTTGTTTATTTTAATGAAAAGATAATAACTTGTGGATTGATGCATTACATTTAGTTAAGCTCGTGTGCCACTCCGTGTGTGATTGTATTACTGTGTACTGGGCTCCGGCTCATTATTGTTGTTGTTATTCTTTTTACAGGTATTATTGTTGTTGATGATGATGATGAGACGATGATATGATGATGTTGTTGCTATTGGTGATGCTTGACTCGGGTTTTGGGCATTTGTGATGATTCGGAGAGAATTTGTGGATGAGTGAAGTGAGTAGGAGCGTGGATGTAGTTAGTTATTTTATTTCTTTTTGTTTTGTATTAGTGAGAGCTGGATTTGCGATTTAAACTTGTTATATTCTTTAAAGGCATAGTAGAGCTCATGTTTTGTAATTTAACTTTTGCAAAGCTTTGTTTAATCTAATAATTCTCCACTTGAGAAGAGTGGAAGTTTTGAATGTCTTTATTTCTAAATTGTTTTATAAAATTTATTTTCCGCTGCTAAATCCAGTTATCTGAAAATCTAAACTAAACGATTTCACAATCTAAAATCGGATAGCAATGTTCAACATAAACACCTTCTTTTAAGACAACCTTACGTATAATTCGTAAGAGTTATACGTGGTTGGGGACTTGGTGTGCTTAATTTGAGAATTGAGCATGTCGGGTCTTTACACCTTATAAGGTGGTTGGTTATGAATTCATCATCTTCTCTTTATTTTTGTATTATTATATACCCGTATAACTCGATAATTATCCTAAAATTCAATTAAATAATTAACTAATATATATATATGTCTTACGGCTACAAATTCAATGGGAAAGTTACGGAGGAAGAGGAAGCCGAGTTTGATCAACACTTCATCCAAGTTTGTCAGCAAAAGAACTTCTATACCAATCATTTGTTGACAACTCACTCTAGCATCAATTAGGATGAAAATAACAGATGAAATGCAGCCAAATTCGGAGGAAATGTAGCCGCAACTTCTCTTCTTTCTTCTTCTATATATACATATTCAAAGCTCATAATGGAGAACAAACAATCTTCATTAACTTCCAAAATTTTCCAGAACAAATTGCTCCAATTAGCCACCAAAACAAACCAAAAATAGAGAACAAAAAGATCAAACGAAATCAAACCAAATAAACTCCATTAAAGCTTAGTTAAAGCTTGGGACAAGAAAAGCTACGGTACGTTAATTTGTTTTTAAATCAAAACTATATTAAAAAATGTTCTAAATGATGTTATGATGATATTAGGATCATAACTAACACAAGCAAGGTAATTCGAAAACCTTAATACACCATGCAAATTCGAGTTCTTGAATCATTGGGTTATTTAGATGTTTTGAGTTGATATGTGTAGAAATATCATGTATAAATGCTTAGGAATAAATTAGAATGGATTTGGCGCGTTAAAATGATGCAAAATCGGACTTGAACCAAGGCTGAAGATGATGAATAGTATCCTGATACTGTTTACGTGAATAGTAACACGAATTTTGCAAAAAATTAAAAAAATAATAAAATAATTTAAAAATAATTTTATTAATTCTGGTTGGTTGAAAATTTACTAAAAATATATATTTATTTATTCCTAAAGTGAAAATTATTTTTTTTTAATTTTTGGAATTATTTTTATTAAAATATAGTTATTTAAGTATATGTATAAGTAGATACTTTAGTATTATTAAAAATGTAGAAAAATATAATTTTATTTATTTTGGTTAGATAAATAATTAATAATATTTTATTTATTAATTCTGAAATATTATAATTTTTTTATTAATTTTTAATATTAGTTTTTTTAGTATGAGCTATGTATGATATAGATTATAAGTATATATTTTAGTAATATAAAAAGTGCTAAAAATTAATATTTTATTTAGTACGAATTTTTATTATAAATTAATAATTAATTTAAAAAAATAAATACCCCAAATTAAGGGGAATAATTACGTCCCTGGATGAAGTTCTCCTCAGTGAGAACTATATAATAATAATAATAATAATAATAATAATAATAATAATATAATAATAATTGATAAATTAATTTAATTAATCTAAATAAATGATTATGAATAATATTCCGTAATTTGTGTTTTAGCTAAAAAAATAGAAATATAACTTGAACTACTTATGTTATTAATGAAATGATTATAAAATAAATAAATGAATAATAAATAAATATTTTGATATTGACTTTATCATTAAAATTTATTTTCGTAACCATATTATCGCTTATATTATTACTAATATCTAAAGTTGTTAGTGGTAATATTAAAATTATTATTAAGATTATGATATTATCTAAATTAGTATTATTGATTTTGTTACTAAAACTATTAAATTTTTTTTTGTAATTAAAATTATTTTTACTATTAGTAGTAATATTTAATATAATTACCATTATCTTTGATACTAGTATTACTACTACTTTTATGAGTATCACTAATATTAAGATTAGTTTATTATATAATAAAAGATATGATTTTTTGGTAACTAATAAAATAAGATTTTCAAAATTAATAAAATAATCTTTATATATAAAGAAAATATGCAACAATGGAAAATTTTAAAAGCTTAATTTATGAGTAATGTGATCTCTAAAACTTACAAGATAAGTATATAATATACACTAAGAGAACTCTACGAAAATTAAACAACAGAAGATAATAATGGTTACTATAATCCATTAACTAACAACAATATAAAAGCAATGATAATATCAAATAAAAATAAATAACAAATAATTATTTTTACTATAAAAGTTAGAACCTTAAAAAGTCCTTAGAAATAATAGAAACTTTATCAAATATAGAATATGTAGATTTACAAGAATTAGATTAAATTAATAGATACCGTAATAATTAAGTTTAATTTAAAAGTAGGTGATTAAAGTTAGCACCCTTAATTTTAGGAAGAGTTCTCTTACAGGAATAATCGTATATAATAAATATATATTATTCCATTCCATAAGAATATAAATCGGTTCTCGGACTACCAGTAGCTTATTACAGCGATATAGCGAGGACCACAGGTGAGGGACTTTGACCTTATCATATTGTTTGTGCTTGTAGTTAGTTGCATTGATAATAACATATCAAATGAATTGCATGTGGGTTTGGGTAAATTGCATGTTGCTGGTGTATGTGGGATTGCCAAAAACCTTATTTATAATTAACAATTTCATTGTATGATAACAATTGTATGGAGCATGTTGATGTTTGTCGGTAATTGTATGATCACCTTAAACTGACTAAAAGCTTTTGACACCATAAAAGAAAATGATCATGCATTACACGATTTGCATAAATAACATGAGCAAGTGGCAGCCTATTACGTGTTAGTATTTCGGCCCTGATAACTCTTGGTTGACCTAGGCTAAAAGCTATTAGATCAACGCAAGGTTACCTTTGAGCTGTCGGTACTATAGGAACTAAATGGTAAACGAAGGACGCCGCTTATAGTATCGCTTTGAAAGGACTAACACTTAGTGGAGTTTCTAAAGCAGAAAACAGGAAATGAGAGATTTAAGATATGATTAATTTAAAGAGGTAATTAAAGTGAGTATTGCTGTATTCCTGTATGCTTAATCTCTCCTGGGTAGGTGGGCCATAGCATTGTGATCCTTCAACCCCGATGAGAGGGCATAAATCTCCATCTTGCTTTGGATTCTAGATCATCCAAGCTTGTAATGTACATATGATTGATTGTTACATTGCATATGATTGGTAATTATACATGTTTGTTATTGTTTGATGTGTGGTTTGGTCAGGTTATCTCACTGAGCCATGGTTCGCTCACCCCCCAACAGTCTTTGTGCAGGTATAAAGTTTGCTGGGATTGAGTTAAGCATGAGTGAAGAGTGCTACATCAAAAGACCTTACTGAAGATAGTTTCATAGATTATATTGGTCTCAAAGAACAAATTAGATAAATGGTATAATTGATTAAGATCTTGTATTTTATAGGTTTAATCTCAATTTCATTATTTGGTAGGAGATACCGATTCTCTGCGGTTCTGGCAAACTAAGAAAATCGAATCCTAGTATTTATATAATATATTGGTATGACTACATTACATGTAACAATTATAAGGTAGAGTCTTGTAATATCTAACTTGCAAGACGGTTCTCATATTACGGGTGCACACGTGGTATGATGACTACAGGCTGATACTATTAGGCCTTATTTTGGGGCATGACACTTCCAATTTTTCTTCCATGAGCTAGAAGAAGATCCTCCATAACCATATTTTCTTTCCTCTTGAGTTGGCTCTCAAATTTCAATGCCATTTGATATTCTTCCAATTCTACATAATGCCAAAGCTTGACCTTATTTTATAATATTCCTATTCAACACATTCAAAAACCTTGCTATAGTGGCTTCATCATCTTCTTTCAAATTAATCTTTATCATGGGTGTTTCCATTTCCATATAGTACTCTTCTACACTCTTACTTCCTTGGGTAAGTTTCCATAATTGTTGATGCAAACCTCTATAACAGTGTAAAGGCACAAACCTCTTTCTCATGATTTGCTTCAGCTCTCTCCATGTGCTAATTGGATTCTCTTGATTTCTTCCTTTATTAAGTGTCAGCTTATTCCATCAGATGTTAGCATATCCACTGAATTCTACCACAACCAATTTGACCTTTTTTTTTCCTCAGAATAGTTTTGATAGGCAAAAACTAATTCAATCTTATGCTTCCACTCCAAATAAGCATTTGAATCACTGTGTCCTTGAAAAGGAGGAATCTTAAATTTTATCGAGTTCAAATTAGTGTCAGCTTTCTCACCTCTTCTACTAGTGCTTTCTTTTGAACTGCTCTTGCCACTAGTCTTAATAGGCATCCTGTTATCTTGTTCATCATCAGAATCAGACTCTTCTTTTGATTTCTGTTGTTCCATGCAATCCACTCATGCAGTCAATCCTTGCAAAATTTCAAACATTCGAGCCATATCTTTCGGTAAATAGCTGCTTCTTCTCCTTCCTTTTTGGTGAGTTGGACATGCTGTGATGTTAGATTCTAAACAAATAATAGAAAGAAAAAGAAACCTCACTTCACTTCCTTCACTTCCTCACTTGTATCACTCACAAAGAATATAACACTCAACACTCGTATTTCACACAAACTCAAAATACACTTACCACCTTACCTCTCGATCCTTCGTCTTATGGTTCTGTATCGAACTTAGATCTAAATTCTTGAATTCTCCTTCCTGTATTGTTCCTCACAATACCTTAATCCTTGGTAAGTATAAAACAGGATCTAAATTCCAATCAACCAAAAAACTACGATGAATTCTCAATTTTACTTTTTCTTTTTACTTGTTTTCCGTTTAATTTTTGCCAACGTATGTTAGGACGAGAAACTATTTTCTTTCATGATTTTTGGAATTCCTTTAGGTTATTATATATCTCCTTTGTATTGCAATTTTAGAAAACACATTACATGATATTTTCCTGTGAAAATACAATTAAAAGAAATCCTTTCTCTTTAAGTTCTTTTGAGAACTTGTGAATTTCTTCAAGAATTCGATTTCTTATAAAGTTCTTCGATTATACCAAGATTCTTGGCGGTATTTCCAACAAGGTCGCGATTTTCATATCAAGGTTCTTTAGATTACTTAACCACAAGGTTAAGGTCTGAAATAGCCATAATTTTAATATATATTAATGCATGCTAAATTTGATAATTATATGTGTGTATGTGTTTGAGTGGATTAGTGTATTTGTAATGTTGAGTGGTTATAACATATGTGATTAGATAATATGCTATGGTAAATATATCTAGGTTGATAGTTTATTCATGTTAGAAATTATCATGTTAGTGTTAATTGTTAGTGTAATGAATTGTATATGTTGGATTTAAACTTGTTTTAGGCCTAAATTAGAGATTAAACTTAGCAGATTTTATTTTACCCTTCTTAGCCCAAATTAAGTCTAACTCCAAGCCCAAATAAGGCCCAAGCCTTTCCCAAATCTGCCTCCTCAAAAGTCAACAATAATAGGATAAATACAAAAGTCTAATTGTATCATTAGACTCTCCAAAACAGAGCAAGGAAAAAAAAAATCGTAACTCAAGAAGGCCACAAATTTTCAAGACCCAAAACAAGTTTTCTTGGACTCAACACACCAAAAATCCTTCCCCAAGCCTTATAGATACATTGAGATAAGTTTATTTGATGTTTGAGATGTTTATTTCCCTCTTAATTCATGAAATATGCATATGTGGTGTAAAATAAGTAGTTAGTATGCTAAATTCTTGTTGGAATGTTGTAGAGTTGTTAGGAAAGCTTTAGAATGCTTGAGTTGTTGTAGATAGGTTGTAGAAGGCCCTCATGTGGTTTGGAATTGAAGTGTTGAAGTATGACAAGTATTAGGATTGTTTGAAGTGTACTAGGGTTGGTGAAGGTTGATGAAGAAGTGTTTGATTTATGTAGAGTAGTGTTTGAACTTGTTTGAAGTTGAGGAGTGGAGATCACTCTTGTTTTATGTTGTTAAATGTATAAGAAGTGTTGTATGAAGTTTGTATAAGGTTTAGGATATGTTAGGAGTTGAGAAAAGTAAGTTAAAAGTGTTAAAGTTTGAAAAAAATTTCGTAAACTGTCAAACGCTGGTGCAAACGGCCCCATTTGGAGCAAACGGCCTCCAAACGGCCCCGTTTGCAAGGGTGTTGCGCTCGCGGATCAAAATTTCCTTTTTCCCTGAGAGCAAACGGCCTCCCAAACGGCCCCGTTTGCAAGGGTGTTGCTCGCGGATCAAAATTTCATTTTCCCTGAGTGCAAATGGTCTCCCAAACGGCCCCGTTTGCTAGGGCGTTTCGCTCTCGGATAGTTTTCCCTGTTGCGACGCTGTTTTGTAAATTAGTCATAACTTTTTCATCCAACCTCCGATTGAGGTGATTCAAATTGCGTTGGAAAGCTTAAAAGAGATCTAAACTTTTATGTTTTAAGTTTTCACAAATTTTAAAATTAAAAATGCTTAAATTTTAGTTCTTTTCAACTGATACACTTTCTAAACAAAGTTTAAAACTTACTATTAGTTGTTAAAGGTTCTCCCAAGCTTGATAAATGATCATTTAAGTATTTGTTGAGTATTGTATGATAATATATGATATCTAAATGCTATGTGATGATGTTGTAATGATTTATTTGAATTTCTTTGGATGATTATACTTGAGAATTTATGAATATATATACTAGAACTAAGTGTGAGTTTATAATTACTTCTTTTTACAGTGAGTGATCCCCTTTCGGTTATTCCCATTGATTCTCGAGCTAGTACAGGTACACAATACTTTGATTGATTTTGCTTAGGATAGGCATATATCAATTTGACCTTAATCAAAGATTAATGAAAAATATTGAAATTGGTTGTGCTTTACGTCGTTGAATCCGGATCCGGGGAGCGACAACCTTGTCATGATCAATGACTCAATGATGCAATGGTTCACGATTCAATGGTAGTTTAGGCACTTAGCCCAATCCTTTGTCATGATGCAATGACTCAAATCCATGATGCAATGGTTCACCATGATGCAATGGTGATTTCTTTTATTGGCTAAGTGGGTAGCTAATAGGGTTAACTGTATCGGTATATCCTACTTAGGCTCGGAGGAAATAATATGTTTTAGTTCACGGTATGGGACCGTTGAACTAATTGATATTATAGACCGGGATAAGTGGATTGTATAAAGGAGTGTGAACCCTAGATGAAGCTATTGTTCTTTATCGGTTAGATATAGGAGATATAGGTATCCGGTCTATCTATATCAACCCCCTGAGCAGCTGCTGTTACTCAGGACCCCTAGAATTCCCAAGCTTGAGTCGGAGTTTGAATACTCCAGTGTTGTTTATTCACTTAACTAAAAGATAATGAAGTTGTGGTGATTTATTGATTGTTTTTAGTTAAGTGAGCATTGCATATGTATTTGTTTGCATTATTGTGTACTGGGCCTTTGGCTCATGCTGCTATCTTGCAGGTGATTTTGATGAGAGCTCTATGACGATATGGGATGGGACTGATTGGGAAGACCTAGGATGACTAGGAGAGAGGCCTAGTATATGCTTAGGATTCCTTTTGATGAAAATTTCTTTTTGAAGTGTTTAGGCTTGTTTGTTAAGCCTTGGAATGTAATTTGTGTTGAATGTATTTGTAATATAGTTGGGTTGTAAGTAGGATTCTATGTTTATATGTTCCTTGAGAAGTTGTAATGTATAAATATATTATGTATGACTTGTATATAGTTAATGACCACTACCTATGTAGTGGTAATGTTTTTCAAAGCTATGAATGTTATATTTTTTAAACAGGTAGCCATTACAAACATCTCTTTTTAAGACGACCTTACGTATAATACTTGAATATTGTTCCTAATATTTGGTATTATGCGTGGTCGGAGATTTGGCACACTTAATAATTGGGTTAAGTGGGCCGGGTCTTTACAGTTGGTATCAGAGCCTTAGTTTGTATGACTGCTTGTTTAAATGAGATTCTAAACATGATTTGACTTTAAGTGTAGTGTGATTTGTTTGGATAAACTTAAGTTGATTTGAGTAATGCGGTTTGTTCGATTATTGCTTTGATTGTTTGTGAGATTGTTAATTGAGTGACATTTCATTAGGATTGCATATTTAACAAGTGCCATGCATATATTATATGTTGTTTATAGATGGATAGACTCGGAGACAAACTAGACAACAGTCGGAACGGAGGACATGCCACCTCCTCCATCATCATCAACTGCTCAAGCTTCTATTTCATCATCTATCCAGCTTCTACTACTACTCCATCTCCTGCTTCTGCTTCTACAGCTCAAGCTCCACAACCACCTCCAATGCCCCAAATGCCTTCATTTCCTCCTATGCCACCAATGCCAGAGATGACACAAATGCCAATGGGAGATCCGAATGCTATGTGTGCGATATTCAGAGATATGTTTGCTATGATGCAACAGTATCAACAAATGATGTACCAACACCAGCAACAGTTTATACAACAACATACTCCTCAAGCGATGGGTCATGGAGCAAATGTGCAAGGCAATGAGAGGAATGACCAAGTTAAGTTACATGATTTTGTCAAGATTGTACCAGAGTTTGATGGAACAGTTTCAGATCCTACTATGCTGAGCATTGGGTTGAAGAACTAGAGAAAGCCTTTGCAGCTAGTGAAGTTCCAGAGAATAGAAAGGTTGACTTAGCGGTTTATATGCTCAAGAAGGATGCAAATAATTGGTGGAGATTGACAAGTCAAGACATGGTGAGACCGATTTCATGGTTTAGATTCAAAGAAGCTTTCTTTCTACAATATTTTCCCAACACGGTCCGAGAACAGATGATTTCAGACTGGCTGAGTCTAGGCAAGGCAATAGAACAGTTGAAGAGTATTATGCAGAGTTTTGTAGATTGCTCAGATTTGCTGGAGGCATATATAATGATGAAAGGATGAAAGTTCAGAAGTTTCAATGGATTGAACAAGGAAATCAAGGGAGAAGTTAAGATGTTTCAACTTCCGACTTTATCAGATGCTGTGAACAAAGCGAAGTTGGCGAACAGATTCAGAATGAAAATAAGACCCAAGTGATAGAAGAGCTACATTCCTAGGAAAGAGACCTGCACCCTTCACTTCCTACAAGAAGTATGATACTTATGGCAAAGGGAAGAAACCATTTCCGGAAAGAAATTGAATTTGGGATCTTTACTAAGACTTCTACTCCCTTTAACACATTTGAGAAGAGATGTCCTAGATGTTTTGGGCCTCATGATCAAATTCAATGTAAGTGGACTCCGGGAGCGTTTTGCTTGTGGGAAAGTAGGACACAAAGCTTCAGAGTGTAAGGATCCGATGCTACAACCTATTTTCTGTGCCTATTGCAAACAAAGAGGGCATCATGTAGCTAATTGTACAACCAAACCAAAGAATGATGGTCCTAACCCCGGGAAAGGAATGACAGCAGCTAGGATCTTTGCTTTACAACAATGTGAGAAAGCTCCATCGTAGATACTCTAGCAGGTACTATAATGATTGCAAATCATCCAGCATATGCATTAGTAGACACTGGTGCAACTCATGCATGTTTAGCTGAAAAGTTTGTGAATGAGTGTGGTTTGAAATTTGAAGTGTTGACTGATAGAGTAATGAGTATTAATACTGCTTTGGGTGTGAAGTCTAGACAGCCTTGTATTTGTAGAGAAATTAATGTAAGAATTGCTAATAGTGATATGCCAATTGATATGATGGTTTTGCCTATGGTTGATTTTGATGCGGTTTTGGGTATGAATTGGTTAAATATGTATAAAGTAATTATAGATTGTAATAAGGCGGAGATGAGTTTTGATCTGGAGAGTGGGAAGGTTACTCATGTCTTGGAGAGGAAGAGACCTAAGAGTATGTATACAATGGAGTTATGGGAGAAGACTTCAGAAACAGTTGTAAATGGTGAAGAGCTTGATATTGGTGTAGTACCTGTGGTGAGAGACTTTGTAGATGTTTTCCCTGAAGAATTACCTGGGTTACCACCAGATAGGGAAATTGAATTTGGTATTGAAGTGATTCCGGGAACCACTCCTATATCAAAGGCTCCTTATAGAATGGCTCCTGCGGAATTGAAAGAATTGAAGATTCAGTTGGAGGAATTGCAAAAGATTGGTTTCATACGACCTAGTATTTCCCCATGGGGTGCTCCTGTTCTTTTGTGAAGAAGAAAGATGGAAGTCTACGGATGTGCATCGATTATAGGGAGTTGAATCAAATTACAATTAAGAATAAGTATCCTTTGCCCCGTATTGATGACTTGTTTGATCAATTAAAAGGAGCGACAGTCTTCTCAAAGATTGATTTGAGGTCAGGTTACTATCAACTTCGAATTAAACCGGAAGATGTACCAAAAACGGCCTTTCGCACTCGATACGGACATTTCGAATTCTTAGTTATGCCGTTTGGTTTGACGAATGCCCCTGCTGCCTTTATGGATCTTATGAATAGGGTATTCAAGGACTACTTGGATTGGTTTGTGATTGTATTTATAGATGATATCCTAGTGTATTCGAGAAGTGAAGAGGAACATGAAAAGCATTTAAGTTTGTTCTTCAAAGGTTGAAGGAAAGGAAGTTATATGCCAAGTTTAGCAAATGTGAGTTTTGGTTGAAAGAAGTTGCATTTTTAGGACATATTATCACAAAGGATGGGATATCTGTTGATCCTGAAAAGATTAAGGCAGTATTGGAATGGTCAAGACCTACCAATGTTACTGAAGTGAGAAGTTTCTTGGGTTTAGCAGGTTATTATCGAAGATTCGTTCAGGATTTCAAAGATTGCCATTCATTGACAAAGCTAACCCGAAGCATATGAGATTTGAGTGGGATGACAATGTGAGAGAAGCTTTCAAGACTTGAAGGAAAGATTAATATCTGCACCTATCTTAGCTTTACCCGTTAATGGAAAGGAATTCACAGTCTATAGTGATGCTTCAATACAAGGTCTTGGATGTGTTCTGATGCAAGACAACCGAGTGATCGCCTATGCGTCTAGACAATTGAAGCCACATGAGAAGAATTATCCTGTGCATGACTTGGAACTTGCAGCAGTGGTTTTAGCTTTGAAATTGTGGAGACATTATTTGTTT
This sequence comes from Combretum micranthum, assembly GCA_024138025.1. NCBI lineage: Eukaryota > Viridiplantae > Streptophyta > Magnoliopsida > Myrtales > Combretaceae > Combretum > Combretum micranthum. Next base: position 33,717 of record JAMXBD010003503.1, on the reverse strand, counting down.
GGAGAAAAGTGTAAGATATTCACGATCACAAAGTTTGAAGTATATCTTTACTCAGAAAGAATTGAATATGCGTCAAAGAAGATGGCTTGAGTTAATCAAGGATTATGATGTAGAGATTCTATATCATCCGGGAAAAGCCAATGTGGTAGCCGATGCTTTGAGTAGGAAGAAACAAATGAGTATGGCGACCATGATTACAGTCAAAGAGAAATACAAGAAGATTTGCGAAGATTAGATATTGAAGTAACTTTGGACAAAGTAGAAGTGATGATTGCAAATTTGACACTTCGACCATCTCTTATGATTTGATTAAGCAAAGACAACAAGAAGATCTAGAAAGTGTGAAGATAAAAAGTGCGATACAAGAGGGAAGAAGAAAAGAGTTGAGACTTGATGAAAATGATGTTATCAGATTTGGAATAGAATATTTGTACCAGAGACGGGGAATTGAGGAGAGAAATCTTGAAGGAAGCTCATGCAACGGCATATTCAATACATCCAGGAGTACGAAGATGTATAAGGATCTGAAGAAGAATTATTGGTGGAACAATATGAAGAAAGACATTGCAGAATATGTATCCAAGTGTGTAACATGCCAGCAAGTAAAATCGAACATCAAAGACCTGGTGGTGAGTTGCAACCATTATCAATTCCGGAATGAAGTGGGATGATATAACCATGGATTTTGTGAGTGCATTCCCTAAGACCCCTGCCAAGAATGAAGTTATATGGGTTATTGTGGATAGATTGACCAAATCATCACATTTATACCATTGAGAGTCGGGTGTTCATTGGAGAAAATGGCATGGATTTATATCGAGAGATAGTGAGACTCCATGGTATTCGATATCGATTACATCAGACAGGGATACTCGCTTTGTGAGTCGCTTTTGGAAGAGTTTACATGAAGCACTTGGTACGAAACTTCAGTTTAGTATGGCTTTTTCATCCTCAAACTGACGGGCAATCCGAGAGGACAATACAGATATTAGAAGATATGCTTAGAGCTTGTGCCTTGGATTTTGGAAGAAATTGGGATGATTATTGTCTCTAGTCGAATTTGCTTACAATAACAGTTATCAGTCGGCAATACAAATGGCTCCATATGAAGCACTATATGGAAAGAAAATGTCGATCACCTCTCCACTGGGATGAAATAGGTGAGAAAGCTCTAATTGGTCCAGAATTGATTCAACAGCAATAGACAAGATTCAACTCATTAAGCGAAGATTAAAAGTTGCACAAACCGATACAAAGTTATGCTGATAAGAGAAGAAGACCGCTGGAATTTGAAGTTGGAGATCATGTTTTTCTTAGAGTCTCTCCAACCAAAGGAATATCAGATTCGGTGTTAGAGGAAAATTGAATCAAGATTCAGGTCTTTTTGAAATCTTGGAAAGAATTAGACCATTAGCATACCGTTAGCATTGCCAACCAAATTTATCGGATGTACACAATGTATTCCATGTTTACAGTTGAGGAAGTGCATATCAGATCCAGATACTGTTATTGATACAAATCAGCCAGAGATTCGACCTGATTGACCATAGAGGAAAAGCTATTAAGATTTTGGGAAAATGGATAAAGTGTTAAGGAACAAAATAATCCCTATGGTAAAGGTTCAATGGAGTAACCAATCGAGCATGAAGCGGTTTGGGAAGTTGAGAATATGATGAGACAGAAGTATCCCGAGTTATTGAATCATGATTGAGGTAAGTTTCAGGACGAAACTTCCTGAAGGAGGGAAGAGTGAAATAGCCAAATTTTAATATATATTAATGCATGCTAAATTTGATAATTATATGTGTGTATGTGTTTGAGTGGATTAGTGTATTTGTAATGTTGTGTGGTTATAACATATGTGATTAGATAATATGCAATGGTAAATATATCTAGGTTGATTTTTATTTCATGTTAGAAATTATCATGTTAGTGTTAATTGTTAGTGTAATGAATTGTATATGTTGGATTTAAACTTGTTTTAGGCTAAATTAGAGATTAAACTTAGCAGATTTTATTTTACCTTCTTAGCCCAAATTAAGTCTAACTCCAAGCCCAAATAAGGCCCCAAGCCTTTCCCAAATCTGCCTCCTCAAAAGTCAACAATAATAGGATAAATACAAAAGTCTAATTGTATCATTAGACTTCAAAAACAGAGCAAGGAAAAAAAAAAAAAATCGTAACTCAAGAAGGCCACAAATTTCAAGACCCAAAACAAGTTTTCTTGGACTCAACACCAAAAATCCTTCCCCAAGCCTTATAGATAATTGAGGTAAGTTTATTTGATGTTTGAGATGTTTTTATTTCCCTCTTAATTCATGAAATATGCATATGTGGTGTAAAATAAGTAGTTAGTATGCTAATTTTGTTGGGATTGTTGTAGAGTTGTTAGGAAAGCTTTAGAATGCTTGAGTTGTGTAGATAGGTTGTAGAAGGCCCTCATGTGGTTTGGAATTGAAGTGTTGAAGTATGACAAGTATTAGGATTGTTTGAAGTGTACTAGGGTTGGTGAAGGTTGATGAAGAAGTGTTTGATTTATGTAGAGTAGTGTTTGAACTTGTTTGAAGTTGAGAGTGGAAATCACTCTTGTTTTATGTTGTTAAATGTATAAGAAGTGTTGTATGAAGTTTGTATAAGGTTAGGATATGTTAGGAGTTGAGAAAAGTAAGTTAAAGGTGTTAAAGTTTGAAAAAATTTCGTAAACTGTCAAACGCTGGTGCAAACGGCCCCATTTGGAGCAAACGGCTCCCAAACGGCCCCGTTTGCAAGGGTGTTGCGCTCGCGGATCAAAATTTCCTTTTTCCCTGAGAGCAAACGGCTCCCAACGGCCCCGTTTGCAAGGGTGTTGCGCTCGCGGATCAAAATTTCATTTTCCCTGAGTGCAAATGGTCTCCCAAACGGCCGTTGCTAGGGCGTTTCGCTCTCGGATAGTTTTCCTATTGCGACGCTGTTTTGTAAATTGGTCATAACTTTTTCATCCGACCTCCGATTGAGGTGATTCAAATTGGTTGGAAAGCTTAAAAAGAGATACAACTTTCATGTTTTAAGTTTTCACAAATTTTAAAATTAAAAATGCTTAAATTTTAGTTCTTTTCAAACTGATACACTTTCTAAACAAAGTTTAAACTTATTATTAGTGTTAAAGGTTCTCCCAAGCTTGATAAAATGATCATTTAAGTATTTGTTGAGTATTGTATGTTAATATATGATATCTAAATGTATGTGATGATGTTGTAATGATTTATTTGAATTTCTTTGGATGATTGTTGTAGACATCTCATTTTGATATTTTGTCAAAATAAATACTTAGGTTAGTATATACATATTAAAAATAATTGAATTTTGCAAATTATAATGTTAAAGCTAGGAATAAAAAATAAAAAAAATAAATAAATAAATAAAAAAATAATAATAATAATGAATCAATTTAATAGAAATAAATACAATAGATGTAATATGGATAATTAATATAGTAATGTAATTTCAAAATTCGTAAAAAAAAAAAAAAAAATTACTGTTCATCGTCTCCTACCTCGGCCGCCGATGGCGTTTTCAAGTCTATTTTTGACCCGTTTTTTACAAAATAAATACATATTTTGAAGCTAGACGCGGAGTTCTCATTTTGATATATAATTTGTATGTTCTCATAAACTATAACTATTTCAATCCGACTTGAAGTTGGAAAAAAAGTTCGTTTTTACATTCCGAAAAACGCTCAAATCTCCGATTTTTTCGCTCAAAAACTGTTTGAACGTTAACATTATAACGTTAAATTGACAGCTAATGCAATTTGCAACCGTCTTAGTGTTTTTTTCGGATAAAATCAAAATGAAACATAAAACCCTAATCTATAAATTGAAGAAGAAAAAAGACGAAAAAAAGGGACTCCAGAAAAAATCACAAAAATACTCTTGATTCGAGATCTTGAAATTAGCTTTTCAATGATAAAGTTTCAACTTTGAAGTTTTTCGGGCAAGATTAAACAAATTACTCCACGGATTAGGCTAAATCGGAAAATTGGAAGTCGAGATCTTTTTCATCGATTCGATTTCATTTTCTTCCCAGTCGCGTGTTCGTAGGCAGTTGGAATACGAAACCAGCTCCAGCCGATCTTTCCCCGTCGGACCAGAGGCGTTCTCTGATTTCATTCATCCCCTGTTTCACCGAATTCAATTCGGCGCGCATCCTCCCTTGCCCAATTTCTAACCTGCAGGTGAGTTATAATAATAATAATAATAATAATAATAATAATAAACATTATATTATAATATTAAAAAATAAAATAAAAATAAGAAAAATGAAAATAATTAGTATATAATTATATTTTCAGAATTTGTTATGAATATATTGTTTTTTTTAAAAAAAAAATTCAAAGTATGTTAAATTAGTATTAGTTTGAATTAGTATAGTTAGTCATTATAATTAATTTTTTGTCAATAAATGAAATTGTCTTGTTCTAAAAAATATTAATTTGAAATTTAGGTTTATTTTTTTACATAATCGATCTTGCTATGATAGTTATAATCCTTGCACTTTTCTTTGTGATATCGTTTTGTAATATTATAATTTTGTCAAATTTTGACTAATGAGATCTTGCAAATATTTGACATAAAAATTGTATTTATAACTTGATGAAAATCTTGATTGGCTAAAGTTTGTTTATACCATGATTTTGAAATGATTAAAAGAACCCGATTTCGTTATCAATATGCAATGTAATTAGAAACTTTGCTATGATGTTAATATCATGTATGAAGTTTACCTACGTTATTGAATGTGAGTTCATCTTGTTAACATTGATATCTTTTATTAATGATGATATATTGATTTAATTAATGAGCTTGACAATTGCCATGATATATAATCCATTATTCAAAATCTTTTTTTCACTTAGAAAAGTTAATTCTTATAAATTTGTTAAAACATAACTTGATGGTCCTTTTTGCATTAATATAGTAATGATTTTGTTTTCTTGTGATAAAATTGATTTTTATATATATATCATGTTAGGATCTTTATGAATAAATATAACTATAATCATGCCCTAATCATAGGAATATATGAAATTTTTTTAGTTTTAGGTTTACAATATTTGAAATTGTGTGATCATGTATGATGATAGTCATTAATATTCCTTTTATGCCATGATATAGTGATGACTTGATTGAATAATATTGAATTTTATGATTTCACCATATATGAAACCACATTGAAATCTTGCCTTCATAATGTAATGTCAATGATATATAAATCTTGATTATGCCATGATATTGCTTTGTTGAAATTAGCTTGTTAATATTGATATTCCTTATAATATTTTTATTCTTGATGATATGTATGATCAATTGATATGCATGATATGTGGTTATGATTTCTTGTTCAAAATTTTTGTCACCTAGAAAAATCCGATTTTCATAAAATTGCTAAAACCTAACTTGATAGATTTAGGGTTCATGTTAAAAGATATATAATTTTTCATAAAATTAACAAACTTAATGAACTTAAAGCGAAAAGATTTCGAAAAATTTTAAAATTAACCAACAAACTAAATTTTTCTAAAAGAACTACGTGTGGTCTGATCCCGATTAGCGGGTACGTAGGCACCTAAATGGGCGACTTAAAATATGTAAAAAATTATTTTTGTGAATTTTTTGATTTGTTTAGTTTAGAATATATGAATATTGATAGAATTTGATAAGATTTGATTAATTTGAATATTTCGAGTTTTTAGATTATATATGATGGAATTTGATTAGTATTTGCATATTAGACATATGTTTAGTTAATTAGATTTGATAAATAGTTTAGATTTTGAAATTAGGGTTTAAAAGAAAGCAATTTAAATATGGAAAGTTAAAGTGGTAACCGTTTAGGTTTTAATAGGTTAGCCCCCGAACTCAAGTTAATTTCTGGTTCTCGTTTTCAAAAAACGATTTTTTTCGCAGATCAGTAGCAAAACCAAAATCAACCTACCCATTGGTTTTGGTTTATTTTTTTCTCGACTTTAGTCGAGTGGCGACTCCAAAATGTTTTAAAAATTCAAAATTTCCTTTAATTCTTAGTCGAGGATTCGTATTGAATGGGTTAGGGTTTAGTACGAATCGGATTAAAGGAAATCGAAAAAAACCAGGCTCGACAGCTTGGCGACTCCACTGGGGACCATTTTTAGAGGGCTAGCCACTTTATGCTTTTCATATATAAATTGCTTTCTTAATATCTTGTATATTTGTACATATTTGTGCTAACCGTGTGCTTATGTGCAGATATTGTCTATATAGAGTTATGGGAGGGGGTATTTACTTTTGAAAAAAAAATGTGTGCTAGATGTGGTCAAACCCGGGCCACCTTAGGTAAACTTAGGACGGGAGGCACCAGTAGGTCTCGGGTGTTGTGGTTACCCACCATTCGAGACACGAATTAGCCTCCCACTCCGGTTAATGTGGCCCATGGCCCATTAATTGGGGGACCTTTAGAACCCACCCTTCTTGCATCCACTACATGAAGAATGATGATCAAGCTTTGTGGCTAATCAAAATGTTTTTCAAAATTGCTTTACAAAACAAAAGCTGAATTTATAGGAGTTAACTTTTCCTTGTAATCCGTTATGTAAATGTGTCTTGTAAAATCCTTGTAACCCGTTTTGTATTTGTATTCAGTTTAGTGTACCATGTAAATGTATATACCGTGTTGTAACACATCTCTTTGTAATAGGTAGAATAAAGAAATGGCAGATAGTATGTGGGCCCGTCTTACTCCCGAGATCCATGTTCATGAGCCTACTAGTCCGATGCCCATTTTGAGCAAGTGGTTACAAACTTTCAAGCCAGAACAAAGAAGATTTATTGAAGACCGTTTGGGACCTATTCTTTCTCTACCAAAGGTCCAGGTCCCCATTCATCTTTTTAGGGCCTTGGTTTACTTATGGAATGTTGATGAAGCCGCCTTTTGCCTTGGTGAGCACACTTTGAGTCCCACTATTGAGGAATACACGAGGCTTCTTCAAGCTCCACCAACTGATGCGGGAATATATGCTCCTCAACTTAGTAAAGGGCCGATCAACTTGTTCAACTCCTTTTTAGGAATTAAGAAGACCGATGTGTCTAAAGCCCTCAAGAATTGCAATTTGTTCTCCATTCGGCTTTCCGATTTATTCAAGTGGTTTGGATCTCCAAATAGTTACAAGGACAATAAGCCTATCTTCTGTGGAGGTGTAGTAGCATGGGAGCAAAATCGCATCAACGCTTTTAGCCGCCGTATTCGGTACTATCCTCTTCCCGAATGGGGATCTTTTCATCCACTATCGGTATTAGAATTAGTGGACCAGTTCTTGCAGGAAAGTCTTATATCCCGGCCTTGCTCGCTGAACAAAATAGATCTCTCAACCATTTGAAGAAAAAGGCCATGGGAAGTTCAAGTCTAGTATGGCACTCTTGATAATATGGTTTGCAAGCCACACTAGAGATTATGGGAGCAATTTGAGTCCAGCTTGCCACATTAGAGATAGTTATGATCTTATTTTAAGCTTTAGTGAAAGAGTTCGCATTCAAGATCTTCCAAGGACCGATGAATGGGTGCACTTACTCCAAGATCTAGAAGCTCACAATTTCCTTTGGGTTGCTAAATGGTTCCATTCTCCTACGGCAATAACCGAATGTAGGGAATATGCGGCAATTCCTTGATTGGTTTGACCGGGTCCACGGATATTATCCGCGTGTGATAAGACAATATGGAGCACTTCAAGATATAACTAGCAAGCCATCATTAAAGGAGTTTACTATGGAGTATGATGACCCGAGTGTTCCTTTGGCACAAAGAGAGAGAAGGCTAGGATCGATACAAGCCAAATGGGAGACAAGAGAAATCAAGACGATCTACATGATAGACCCCATTAATACTGAGACGAAGAAATACCGAGCCACTAAAGAATACATCCTCAACCAAAGGGCAAAAGTGAACGAGTTGGAATTTCAAGCTCCCGAGATGAAGAAGAAGGATCGAGAGATGGAAAGGAAGTTCAAATTCTCAAGGCAAGGTTCAAGCACTTATGGCGAAAGGACTATCGAGGAGCTGAAGGACCGTTCAGAGTGTCCTAGCAAGATTAGGCGTTTGGTTTAGGATGATTTTCTTTGTTTAGCTTTTCGGTTTTGTCATGTTTAGGTCATGTATTTGACTCCTTGAGTAAATTCAGCTTTAATGAAATAAAATGGTTTTTTGCTACAAAGTTTCATCATCATCTCAATTTACATGCGCATGCGTTTTTCTTTTCCATATATATATTCTTGTCTCTATATGTTCTTGTATATTCTTTGCTACCCGTTTATTTGTTTTTGTGTATATATTAACGCTAACCGTTTGCTCATTTTGTTGAGAATCATATAATAATATATACATTTTCTTCACTAAACTATGGAAATTTTGTTTTTGAACATAGTTTCTAAAAGATAGCTCCTAAACGGTCAGACCCGGTTCGAAGTCCGATCATCACTAGGTCTAAATCCAGAATGGCTAGCAACAACGACAATAATCTGGTAATTCCAATGCGATGTCCGAGCAAAGGCTCACTACTTTGGAACAAATGGTATTCCGAATGGCCGAGCAAATGAATCTTCTCACGCAAAACCTTAAGGCCCCTCAAGATACTACCGCAGGACATTCTGGGGTAAAGAAAGGAACTGATAGTCAAACTATTGAGGAACAAGTAATTAATCATGAACCACTAGCCATTGTTGAAACCGATTCTTCTGAGTTTAAGAAGGAAATTGAGGCTCAAAACAAAGAAATGGAGAAAAGGCTTCTTTCTCAATTCAATGAGAAACTCAAAGTTTTTGAGAAAATGGAAGGATTTGATCAAACTGGAATCACAAGCTTTCCTACAATCGAAGCGGGAGCTTTCCCAGAAGTTCAAGATTCCCGACTTTGAAAAGTATGATGGTACTGGTTGTCCAAAGTTGCATACTAGGCTCTATGTGAGGAAGATGAGCCGGTACACTCAATATGAGCAATTCATGATCCAAACTTTTCAGGATAGCCTTACCGGTCCAGCTTTAGCATGGTATGCTCATTTGGATCTTGATGAGATTAATACTTGGGACAAATTGGCTAGGGCTTTCTACAATCAATATAAGTTCAATATTGAAGTGGCCCCTTCTATGTGGGATTTAAGTAATATGAGGAAGAAGAAAGATGAGTCCTTTAAGGAATATGCTCAAAGATGGAGATCAATGGCATCTATGGTATCTACCCCTATCCCGGAGAAAGATTTGACATTCACTTTCATCAATACTTTAGAAGAACCCTTCTTTACTCATCTCATTGGACACACTACTGCTAATTTCTCTGAGATAGTATTGGCCGGGTGTAGAATTGAAAGTGCCATTATTACCGGGAGGATCCACGTGGAGAAAAAGGCTACAAATTTCAAGTACTCCAACAATAACAAAGGGAAGGATACCACTGTTAGTGTAGTCAGCTCAACCCCATACACTAAACCTACTCAATCCTACACCTACCAACAAACCCCAAACACTAATCAACCCTTCACCCGTCACAACAACCACAATCCCAAAACCAACCATTCAATAGACCTAGAAGACAGTTCACCAAAATTCCCGTACCCCTTAGCCAAGTTCTAGCCCGGCTTAGAGCTGACAATCTGATCACCTTTGAAACACCTAGAGAAGACTACAAACCCAGATATTATAACCCCGAGCAAAAATGCGATTATCATTTGGGGCAAATAGGTCATTCTACTGACTATTGTTGGAGGCTTCGGAACAAGATTCAAGACCTCATTGATGCTAAATTGGTCCAACTAGATTTCGTTGAAACCCCGACCCCTAATGTCAACACCAATCCTCTCCCAAACCATGGGCCCACGATCAACATGATCACGATTGAAGAACCCGAGCCTTTTATCGGAATGATCCAGTCCAATCCAAAGAAGATAGTTATCCAATGTCAAGGAGAGCAGAAAGAAGCCCCATATGAGGTGAAATCGATGAGGTATCAATTCCATGTGCCATTGCACCGAAAGACTATAAAGCCGCCCCGTTCAACTATCAAGCTGTTAATCAAGTTCCTAGGCCCATGGTCGGAAAACTTGGGAAATCTTCAGAGCCCGAAAGAGAGAAAACATTAGCAGAGGAATTCTTCCCACTAAGAAAAGATAAGAAAAAGGAGGAGGAATCTGATGAGAAAACAGCATTGACCAAGATTATGAAGATAAGTGACTATAAGATTGCTGATCAACTCGCTAAAGTCCCGGCTCAAATATCCTTAATGGGTTTGTTAATGACTTCTGAAAAACACCGGGAGGCTCTCTTTAAGATACTCCAACAAATCAAGGTTCCCGAAGGTGTTGCTACTGAAACAATGGAACATGTAGTAAATTCGGTATTTGCTTTGGATCAAATCTCTTTCTCACCTGATGAGTTGGGAGCAGAAGGCACTCAACACACGAAGCCCCTATTCATAATGGCCAAATGTAATGGAATGATTGTAGCCCGAGTCCTCATCGATAATGGGTCGTCTTTGAATGTTTGTCCATTGGCTACTTTGAACTTACTTGGTATCGATGCATCTAACCTCCGGTCCAGTTCTACTATTGTTAGAGCTTTTGATGGATCCAAGAGAGGCATATCAGGAGAAATAGACTTGGAAGTTACTATTGGCCCACAAGACTTTACTATTCCGTTCCAAGTTCTAGACATACCAAGATCATTCAATTTGTTACTTGGAAGGCCTTGGATTCACTCAGCTGGGGCAATACCGTCTAGTCTGCATCAGATGGTCAAGTTTATAACAAATGGACAAATCGTTACGGTATTAGGAGAACAAGACCATGCTATCTTCAAAGACACTGCTATACCCTATATTGGCGAAGAAGGATCCGAAGACTTTGGTTTACAAATCTTTGAAGAAGCCAATATGATTCAAAAGAGGGACATTTAGGGACATTTGGACTGGGATATGTCCTACTCCGGTTGAGATAGAAGAGATGAAAAAGAAAGCCCGAAAGAAGAAAGGAGAAGAATGGTATAATACCCCTATCGAGTCTCCAGATATCAAAGTCACATTCCCACAACCGGCTCATGTCCAGAAACCAGATACTGCATCGGTTCTGGAGCCTTCTTGCAGCTCCCTCCAGTTCGGGAGTTGAATAATTGGTTCACTATCCCCTTAATAACTCTAGGGTTACCTTTGAGTAAGGGTTGAATTCATGAAGGGTTTTATGTTTTGTTTCTTTTATCAATTGCTCAAATGTACTCCATGAATCATAGTCATTAATAAAGATTCTTTGTTTCTTTCATCTCTTTTCTCTTTTCTCTCACATTTCTTCGTTTTTCTCTTTCTTTACCTTGTTTTTTTCAGATCTGATGATAATGGTGAAAGTAAGAGATATCTTGCGCGATAGATAACGAAAATACTGATATCATTTCTAACCCTAATGAGTTAGTCGTTGAACATGACATTGTGATCACACTGGGATAGAGAAAAGTTGGCAAAAATATGAACAAGGAGAATTGAGATCAGTGAACCTACAGAAGTAGTGAATGTTGGAACTGAAGATGAGCCTAAAAATTTGAAAATAGGCACCACCTTATCCGCTGAGCAACGAGAAAGATTGATAAGATTATTGACTGATTACTTAGACGTGTTTGCATGGTCCTACGAAGATATGCCTGGTTTGGATACCTCTATAGTGGTTCATAAATTACCAACTAAAGCAGATATCAAACCAAAGAAGCAAAAATTAAGACGATTTAGACCAGATATCTTGCTCAAGATTAAAGAAGAAGTAAAGAAATTGTTGGAAGTCGGTTTTATAGAGGTATCCGATTATCCTGAATGGGTGGCTAATGTGGTCCGGTACTTAAAAAGAATGGAAAGGTTAGAGTTTGTGTAGACTTTCGCGATTTAAACCAAGCCACGCCCAAAGATAATTTCCCCTTACCTCACATAGATGTCTTGGTGGATAATACGGCTAGAAACCATCTATTTTCATTCATGGATGGCTTTTCGGGATATAATCAGATTAAAATGGCAGAAGAGGATAAAACTAAGACAACCTTCATTACTACTTGGGGAACATTCTGCTACAAAGTCATGCCTTTCGGCCTTAAAAACGCCGGGGCAACATATCAAAGGGCGATGGTCACCTTGTTTCATGACATGATGCATCAAGAAGTCGAAGTATATGTGATGATATGATTGCTAAGTCTAAGGAAGATGAGGATCATGTGGAAATATTGAGGAAATTATTTGATAGATTACGGAAATTCCATCTTAAGTTGAATCCCGAAAAGTGTACATTTGGGGTGACCTCAGGGAAGTTGTTGGGATTCGTAGTCAGTCAACAAGGAATAGAAGTTGACCCGATAAAGTTAAAGCCATACTTGAATTACCTCCCCCGAAGACGATCAAAGAAGTCAGGGGCATATTGGGACGCTTGAATTATATTGCTCGGTTTATATCTCAATTAACCGACAAATGTCGCCCTCTATTCAGATTGTTGAGGAAAAATGCAGCTATTGATTGGGATAAAGATTGTCAAGAAGCATTTGATGAAATCAAGCAATATCTGATGAATCCACCAGTGTTAGTAGCACCAACACCTGGTCGCCCTCTTTTCCTATATTTGACGGTACTTCCTGAATCAATGGGAGGTATGCTTGGACAGAAAGATGAAGATGGGAAAGAACGGGCTATTTACTATTTGAGTAAGAAATTCACTGAAGGAGAACAGAAGTATACTGAAGTGGAAAGAACCTGTTGTGCCGTGGTGTGGATCATGCACAGACTGAGACAATATACATTGTATTATTCTATCGAGCTTTATACGAAACATGATCCGTTGAAGTATTTGGCTCAGAAACCAGGGTTGATTGGGAGAATTTCCAAATGGCAGATGTTGTTATCAGAATTTGATATCACTTATGTGAATCAAAACTCAGTTAAAGGTCAAGCACTTGTAGATCAACTAGCCGAAAACCCGTTTGAAGATAATGTGATGATGGAGAAGCTCAATTCCCGGATGAAGGCATATTGCTGGCAGATAAAGAATCAGAACAGTCTACTCTAAATGGAAGTTATACTTTGATGGAGCAGCTAATGTATGCGGATGTGGAATTGGGGCAGTCTTAATATCACCAGATGGTAAACAATACCCCGCTTCAGCAAGATTGACTTTCCCTTATACTAATAATGTGGCAGAATACGAAGCTTGCATCATGGGCCTCAGATGGCACTTGACATGGAAATAGATGATCTTGAAGTATATGGAGACTCCTCTCTCATCATTTTTCAAACACGAGGAGAATATAAGACGAAGGATGCAAAATTGGTGCCTTATCATCAATACTTACTAGAATTGGCACGGAAATTCAAAGAAATATCATTCACTTATATGCCAAGAAACCAGAACCAGTTCGCGGATGCATTAGCCACATTAGCATCTATGATTCAAATCACTGATGGAGTTGAGATCCAGCCCTTAAAGGTTCGCATTGAGGAAGAACCGGCATTTTGCTTGAATACCGAGGAAGTCCCAAGGAAAGATCCCTGGTATGCTAATATCAAAGAATTCCTCCAAGATGGCAAATACCCTGAAAATGCTTCAACTAAGGAGCGAAGAACACTAAGACGCTTAGCAGTTCATTTCATGCTCAGTGGTAATACATTATACAAAAAATCATTTGATACTACTCTTTTGAGATGCGTAGATGAGGCGGAAGCAGATATGTTGATGAAGGAAGTCCATGAAGGGATATGTGGACCTCACATGAATGGATATATGCTGGCTAAAAAGATTATGAGGATGGGTTACTTCTGGATAACTATGGAATCAGATTGTATTAAACACGTGAGACATTGCCACTTGTGCCAAATATACTCCAACAAGATGAATGCTCCTCCTAAAGAATTGCAGTCATTATCTTCACCTTGGCCCTTCTCAATGTGGGGTATGGACATGATAGGACCAATTTCGCCAAAAGCCTCAAATGGTCACCGATTTATATTAGTGGCGATCGACTATTTTACTAAATGGGTTGAAGCATTCTCATACTAATGTTACCAAAGGAGTAGTTGTCAAGTTCATCAAGAGAGATATCATAGCCAGATATGGAGTCCCTGATACAATCATTACAGACAATGGTACCAATTTGAACAACAAATTAATGTCTGAATTGTGCCAAAACTTTGGAATCAAACATCGGAACTCTACCCCATATCGACCTCAGATGAATGGGGCAGTTGAAGCAGCCAACAAGAACATCAGGAAAATAATAGAAAAATGGCTATCACTTACAAAGATTGGCACGAGATGCTACCCTTTGCACTCATGGCCTATCGAACATCCATTAGGGTATCAACAGGGGCAACCCCTATTCATTAGTATATGGCAAGCAGTTTTGCCAGTTGAAGTTGAAATTCCATCACTCAGAATATTGGCAGAAACTGAATTGAATGAAGCTGAATGGGTAAGAAATAGGATTGATCAGTTAAATCTCATTGATGAAAGGAGGATGACCGCCTTATATCATGGTCAGCTTTACCAGCAAAGAATCGCTCGAGCATTCAATAAGAAAGTTCGCCCGAGAAATTTCAAGGAAGGAGACTTAGTCTTGAGAAAAGTACTCCCGAACGTTCAAGATCCTAGAGGAAAGTTTACTCCTAATTACGAAGGACCATATGTAGTAAAGAGGGTGTTGCCTGGTGGTGCACTAATTTTGACTAGAGTGGATGGTCCAGATTTGAAAGACCCTGTAAATTCTGATGCGGTCAAGTTGTACTACTCTTGAGAAATTAATGAAAATTCTATCAAGTTCAGAAATGTGTTGACTACTTTGTCTATGTGTGATCTAATTTTCGTTATCTATCGACAAAAAGATATCTCTAGCGGTCCCCGATCATCAGATCAGTCATTGACCATTCACTTCAATTGATAAGCTTTCTTTCATCCTTATATTTCTCAAAATTTTTAAAACATGAGTGTACCGTGAGAGAGAGATTTGAGCAATTGATAAAGTTATAAAAACATTCTAATACTTTGAGATTTGATCTTTTCTTAAAGAAATACCTATTTCAGACCAATAGCATAAGATGTCGATAAGTTCAAGCTGAAAGTAAGGGAGATACAAAGAACTATCTCCCGTATTGTTCCGATGTCAAGACCATCAAAAAATCCAATTACCATCAAAAGACAAACAGAGATACAATTCAAAGATAGCCACTGTGAAGAGCTCTAGCCTGACGGAATAAACCTAGTGATGAGCGGACTTCACCAAGTGGTCTGACAAGTTTAGAAGCTTCTATAAGAATCTGGTAAGTTTTGAAAAAAAAAAATGAATGAAAAATGAAAATGAATATATATTGCTAGAATTAAGTTTTTCAGGAAATTAGCTCTAGAAGCCATGCGAAACATGAGAAAATCAAGATCTCAGGACATGAGATTTGGGGATCAGAACATGAGACCCAGTTCAAAGAATGCATAACCAAATCAAATGCCAGCTCAAGGAGCGCGTTTGAACCAAATCAGAGGCCAGCTCAAGGGGCGCCTATCCACATCAAGTGCCAGCTCAAGGAGCGTGCTTGAATCAAATCTAAGACAAATGCTAGCTCAAGGAGCGCTTATCCAAATCAGGTGCCAGCTCAAGGAGCGTGCCTAAACCAAATCAAATGCTAGCTCAAGGAGCGCCTATCCACATCAAGTGCCAGCTCAAGGAGCGTGCTTGAATCAAATATAAGACAAATGCTAGCTCAAGGAGCGCTATCCAAATCAGGTGCCAGCTCAAGGAGCGCGCCTAAACCAAATCAAATGCTAGCTCAAGGAGCGCTTATCCAAATCAAGTGCCAGCTCAAGAAGCGCACTTGTATCAATCTAATCATAGGCTAGCTCAAGGAGCGTCTATCCAAATCAAATGCCAGCTCAAGGAGCGCGCTTGAACCAAATCAAATGCTAGCTCAAGGAGCGCTTATCCAAATTAGGCCAGCTCAAAGAGCGCGCTTGTATCAAAATGAGACAAATGTTAGCACAAGAAGCAATCCAATTCAAAAGGCAGTTCAGAACATGAAGCATATCCGCAGAACATGTGAAACGTTTCAAGAGTCTTTTCAAGCTTAAGGATCGCGCTCAGTGAAGCGCCTTCCTTCTTTGCTTTCAAGCTAAGGATCGCTAGCTCAGAGGAGCGCCATCCTTCTCTTCAAGAACATGAATCATTTCTATTCGAGAAACAACTTCATCTCTGCTCAAGAAACAATTCTATCTCCGTTCAGAAAACGACCTCTTTTCAAGTAAGGACTCAGTACATGAGACCTGAATCAAGGGATGGTTCAGTACATGAAACATCCTTGCCCAAGAAGTGATTCAATAAGCATATCAGAACATGAAAAGCTCTCATCCCGCTCAAGAAGTGGGAATTCCAAACGAGGTAAAGTCAAAATGAGGTCTACTTTATCTTTGTGATAAGGTTTTGACAAACCTCATCACAAAGAGGGGCAGCTGTAGACATCTCATTTTGACATTTTTTGTCAAAATAAATACTTAGGTTAGTATATACATAATTAAAATAATTGAATTTTGCAAATTATAAATGTTAAAGCTAGGAATAAAAAATAAAAAAATAAATAAAATAAATAAAAAAAAATAATAATAATGAATCAATTTAATAGAAATAAATACAATAGATGTAATATGGATAATTAATATAGTAATGTAATTTCAAAATTCGTAAAAAAAAAAAAAAAATTACTGTTCATCGTCTCCTACCTCCGGCCGCCCGATGGGGCGTTTTCAAGTCTATTTTTGACCCGTTTTTTACAAAATAAATACATATTTTGAAACTAGACGCGGAGTACTTCATTTTGATATATAATTTGTATGTTTTCATAAACTATAACTATTTCAAATCCGGACTTGAAGTTGGAAAAAAGTTCGTTTTTACATTTCCGAAAAAAGCTCAAATCTCCGATTTTTTCGCTCAAAAACGTGTTTGAACGTTAACATTATAACGTTAATTGACAGCTAATGCAATTTGCAACCGTCTTAGTCCGTTTTTTTCGGATAAAAATCAAAATGAAACATAAAACCCTAGATCTATAAATTGAAGAAGAAAAAAAACGAAAAAGGGGACTCCAGAAAAAATCACAAAAACTACTTGATTCGAGATCCTTGAAATTAGCTTTTCAATGATAAAGTTTCAACTTTGAAGTTTTTCGGGCAAGATTAATCAAATTACTCCACGGATTAGGCTAAATCGGAAAATTGGAAGTCGAGATCTTATTTTCATCGATTCCGATTTCATTTTCCTTCCCAGTCGCGTGTTCGTAGGCAGTTGGAATACGAGAACCGGAGCTCCAGCCGATCTTTCCCCCGTCGGACCAGAGGGCGTTGCTCTGATTTCATTCATCCCCTGTTTCCAGCCGAATTCAATTCGGCGCGCATCCCTCCCTTGCCCAGAATTCTAACCTGCAGGTGAGTTATAATAATAATAATAATAATAATAATAATAATAATAATAATAATAACAATTATATTATAATATTAAAAAATAGGAAAATAAAAATAAGAAAAATGAAAATAATTAGTATATAATTATATTTTCAGAATTTGTTATGAATATATTGTTTTTTTTTAAAAAAAAAAATTCAAAAGTATGTTAAATTAGTATTAGTTTGAATTAGTATAGTATAGTCATTATAATTAATTTTTTGTCAATAAATGAAATTGTCTTGTTCTAAAAAAATATTAATTTGAAATTTAGGGTTTATTTTTTTACATAATCGATCTTGCTATGATAGTTTATAATCCTTGCACCTTTTCTTTGTGATATCGTTTTGTAATATTATAATTTTGTCAAATTTTGACTAATGAGATCTTGCAAATATTTGACATAAAAATTGTATTTATAGCTTGATGAAAATCTTGATTGGCTAAAGTTTGTTTATACCATGATTTTGAAATGATTAAAAGAACCCGATTTCGTTATCAATATGCAATGTAATTAGAAACTTTGCTATGATGTTAATATCATGTATGAAGTTTACCTACGTTATTGAATGTGAGTTCATCTTGTTAACATTGATATCTTTTATTAATGATGATATATTGATTTAATTAATGAGCTTGACAATTGCCATGATATATAATCCATTATTCAAAATCTTTTTTATCACTTAGAAAAGTTAATTCTTATAAATTTGTTAAAACATAACTTGATGGTCCTTTTTGCATTAATATAGTAATGATTTTGTTTTCTTGTGATAAAATTGATTTTTATATATATATCATGTTAGGATCTTGTTATGAATAATATAACTATAATCATGCCATAATCATGAGGAATATATGAAATTTTTTTAGAGTTTTAGGTTTACAATATTTGAAATTGTGTGATCATATATGATGATAGTCATTAATATTCCTTTTATACCATGATATAGTGATGAACTTGATTGAAATAATATTGAGTTTTATGATTTCACTATATATGGAACCACATTGAAATCTTGCCCTTCATAATATAATGTCAATGATATATAAATCTTGATTATGCCATGATATTGCTTTGTTGAAATTAGTTTGTTGAATATTGATATTCCCTATATTTTTATTCTTGATGATGGTATGATCAATTGATATGCATGATATGTGGTTATGATTTCTTGTTCAAAATTTTTGTCACATAGAAAAATCCGATTTTTCATAAAATTGCTAAAACTTAACTTGATAGATTTAGGGTTCATGTTAAAAGATATATACATATTTTTTCATAAAATTAACAAACTTAATGAAAAGCGAAAAGATTTCGAAAAATTTTTAAATTAACCAACAAATTAAATTTTTCTAAAAGAACTACGTGTGGTCTGATCCCGATTAGCGGGTACGTAGGCACCAAAATGGGCGACTTAAAATATGTGAAAAATTATTTTTGTGAATTTGTTTGATTTATTAGTTTAGTTTAGAATATATGAATATTGATAGAATTGGATAAGATTTGATTAATTTGAATATTTCGAGTTTTTAGATTATATATGATGGAACTTGATTAGTATTTTTATGCATATTAGACATATATTTAGTTAATTAGATTTGATAAATAGTTTAGATTTTGAAATTAGGGTTTAAAAGAAAGCAATTTAAATATGGAAAGTTAAAGTGGTAACCGTTTAGGTTCTAATAGGTTAGCCCCCGAACTCAAGTTAATTTCTGGTTTTCGTTTTCAAAAAACGATTTTTTTCGCAGACCAGTAGCAAAATCAAAATCAACCTACCCATTGGTTTTGGTTTATTTTTTTCTCGACGTTAGTCGAGTGGCGACTCCAAAATGTTTTAAAAATTCAAAATTTCCTTTAATTCTTAGTCGAGGATTCGTATTGAATGAGTTAGGGTTTAGTACGAATCAGATTAAAGGAAATCGAGAAAAACCAGGCTCGACAATTATACTTGAGAATTTATGAATATATATACTAGAACTAAGTGTGAGTTTATAATTACTTCTTTTTACAGTGAGTGATCCCCTTTCGGTTATTCCCATTGATTCTCGAGCTAGTACAGGTACACAATACTTTGATTGATTTTTGCTTAGGATAGGCATATATCAATTTGACCTTAATCAAAGATTAATGAAAATATATTGAAATTGGTTGTGCTTTACGTCGTTGAATCCGGATCCGGGGAGCGACAACCTTGTCATGATGCAATGGCACGGTAGTTTAGGCACTTAGCCCAATCCTTTGTCATGATGCAATGACTCAAATCCATGATGCAATGGTTCACCATGATGCAATGGTGATTTCTTTTATTGGCTAAGTGGGTAGCTAATAGGGTTAGCTGTATCGGTATATTCTCTACTTAGCTCGGGAGGAAATAATATGTTTTAGTTCACGGTTATGGGACCGTTGAACTAATTGATTATAGACCGGGATAAGTGGATTGTATAAAGGAGTGTGAACCCTAGATGAAGCTATTGTTCTTTATCGGTTAGATATAGGAGATATAGGTATCCGGTCTATCTATATCAACCCCCTGAGCAGCTGCTGTTACTCAGGACCCCTAGAATTCCCAAGCTTGAGTCGGAGTTTGAATACTCCAGTGTTGTTTTATTCACTTAACTAAAAAAATAGTGAAGTTGTGGTGATTTATTGCATTGTTTTTAGTTAAGTGAGCATTGCATATGTATTTGTTTGCATTATTGTGTACTGGGCCTTTGGCTCATGCTGCTATCTTGCAGGCGATTTTGATGATGAGCTCTATGACGATATGGGATATGGGACTGATTGGGAAGACTCTACGGATGACTAGGAGAGAGGCCTAGTATATGCTTAGGGTTCCTTTTGATGAAAATTTCTTTTTGAAGTGTTCAGGCTTGTTTGTTAAGCCTTGGAATGTAATTTGTGTTGAAGTGTATTTGTAATATAGTTGGATTGTAAGTAGGATTTCTATGTTTATATGTTCCTTGAGAAGTTGTAATGTATAAATATATTATGTATGACTTGTATATAGTTAATGACCCACTACCTATGTAGTGGTAATGTTTCTAATTCTAAGCTTATGAATGTTATATTTGTTTTAAACAGGTAGCCATTACAAACAACTCTTTTTAAGACGACCTTACGTATAATACTTGAATATTGATCCTAATATTTGAGTATTATGCGTGGTCGGAAGATTTGGCACACTTAATAATTGGGTTAAGTGGGCCGGATCTTTACAAGGTCAATTCCATCTAATTGTACAAAGGCTTGTGAAGTTTCATATCTCATTCTGAATATTTCATCGGGTCAAGGTTTGGTATTTTATTCTTAGAGTTCAGAAAATTCAAGATCTATACCAAGCATGCATTAGAAAAGTTGTTTTCACAAGTCATTTTTATTAATAAGAGGACAAAAACAATAATGGTGGCAATTGTTGAAGGAAAAAAGGGAAAATATACAAGTCTTTCAAGGTTTCATACATATATCAGGTCCAATACGGTTTCCATGTACTTGACAATATCCTATTAATTGATTTAAGTCAATATCTTGAATTTTATGTTTAAATAATTGAATATTTTTAGAGTACCTATTTACCCAATTAAGATTTTCTAGAGATATTTATGCAAATAGGCTCAAGCTTGTATTTATCATAATTTGAAAATATTCCCTTTAAATTATACCTCTCTATTATTGATGGTACTTCTTCTATAATTTTTAATTATTGTATTTGTAAATCCCTAAAATTTTGGAATCGGTTTGGCCCTAAAACCCTAAACAGAATCAACCGGAACTCTAAATATCAACAAAACCCTAGTTAAACGTAATAGCTTAAGTCCGGCAATCCCAAATCAATAAGAGTAAGTAGGAGTTTAGAACATAGAATAGTGCGTAATTACCCAAGAGAGCGTAAAAAGATCCGATTAGTAAAACCGCAACTCGTTTCGAGCCCGATCGGACACAGTTCTTGAAGAACGTGTCTCGGAGCTCAGAATAGTAAAAATATTCCGAATATACCATTAAACTCATAAAAATATAAGGTTTTCAAAAATATCAATTTTGTAATTTTTCGGTAAGTAAAAATAACATATATCGTAATTATACGCGTATTTTCTTACTACCGGTACTTTATTAGTCATATCTACTTTACATTATACTATTCATTACTATTTTATACTATTATTTTATCTATACTTTTTTCTTATAACTACTCTTACACACACCATAACCTATAACCTTTACTTTTTACCTTTCCAATAACTTTATTTCATATCTACTTTATTTATTACTTCATTTAATCCACAAAATACAAATACAAAACAAAACACACTCCCTCCTCCTCATTTCTACATGGCCGGTGCCCCCCGTTCATGCATCATCCTCAATTTGTTTCATTTTCTTTTATTTAAATCACTCAAAATCACTCCACATTTTCCTATAATACCCCCCTTCTCATTCACTTTTTTCACACATTTACTACCCACAAATTCTCTATAAAAACTCTCAAATTCTCCTCTCAAAACTCTCTCCATATATCCTCCCAAAGCTCTCTCAAAATATTCCAAAACAACTTCTACCTACAAATAACCAAAAACTACATAATACACCAAAGTCCTTCTTTAGGTAACCATTTCCTATTATTTTTCTTCTTCTCATGTCATGTAACTTTACACGACTATAGTGTGAGTTTCCAAAGACTAAATGTTATGGAAGCTACATTATATTCATGTATTGTTCTTGTTCATGAAAATCTATTTATGTTTATGTTATTATTTTTGTTCATATTTGTTATTATATTTAAGTATTATTATCTATATATATACATATTCTTTAGAGCATATAAGCTCACTTGCAATTCATTTATTTTATGCAATTTATTTATTTATTTATTCCTTTGCAATTTATTTATTCATTCCTTGTTATTTTAAGACTAGTCTCTAGTCTTAAACTTGTCCTCATCAAGTCAACAAATTTTTATTTCTTTCATTTTATTTTTATTTTGGGACTAGTCTACTTCTTAGTCTCGGGAGCCTTGAAAAAGCTAAGACTCTCAATACTTGACTTTATTATTTATGTTATTTTTGTTTGCTATTATTTCTCATAAATCATGTTCATTTAGATTATTGTCCAAAATTTCAAGTTCTAAGAATAATTGACAAAAGGAGATTTTACCACTTAGAAATAAGTTTATGAGGAGTATAAAATCTATGAATTAACAAAAATGAAAGTCATTCTTTGCAAAGTTACAAAAGAACCCACTACAAATTTTAGAAAATACTTTTGTTAAGAAAAGTTTTTTAAATCATTTATTATCCCACTTTGTTTTTCAAAAGAAAATGATTTTTGATACAAAATGATTTCTATGAAAACATAACATAGCAAAAACCTTAGGAAGCAAGAAGTGAGGATTTTCAAGTTTAAATCTTTTCAAATAAATAATCAATGAAGGATTGTGTAGAACATACATAGGACCAACACAAGAATTTAGAAAAGAAGAAAATTGTTTTCAAAAAGCCACCTAGAAAAGTAACAAGTCAAAAATAAAGTAATTCTTTGAAAACCAAAAGATTCAAAGTATTCATTTCAAAACCAATCACAAAATGAATTTTTGTAAACTATAGTTTTCTAAACTTCTAATTAATATTTGCTTACTCAAGAAACATGATTGGACAATAAACACTTGAGCATGAATAAATATGAGCTATATAGCTATAAAGAGGATTTTTCAATTATATAGATAACTAAGTATTTATCAAATAAATTTTCGGATGATTGGACTAAAGTTGTTTTTGCTGTTTCGGGGCCTAAATGGTTTAGTTTGATAAAAATAATTTTGGAAATGAATAGATCTTTTTGAATAGATAGAAATCGGTATATTATATGCGTGATTCCGAGTTTAAAATGATCAAGTTATGGCCATTTAAGTTGGAACTTTCCTTTTATACGAACTTTAACGTTCTTTTCACATTGTCTTGTCAAAATTCAAGAAAATCATCAAGAATACTCATTTTTGGGTATTTTCTTTGGCTAGGTGACTTCGAAGAAGGATACCTATACCCAAAGATTATTTCGATTGAGTGGAGTGTGTGAACGACTCATATAAGAAGAATAGTCGACATGGCATCATGAGTTTGTTTCCTTTAAATGCTATACTTGTTGTGCTTGTAATTTAGTTGCATTAAAGCTAGGAAAAAAACAAATGGATATGTATGTAAAATAATTCTTTAAAAGAGTCCTAAGAATATTGAGGCCGGAAATTATTTAAATGTTTGTTTTAGTATAACACTTGTTTTGTATGAAATTCTTTGATCGCCTTAAATTTGATAATAATAATATTATGATATCATAAATAAATGGATTCTTGCATCCCACGAAGTGAGTCACATTACATTTGGGTTATTATCCTTGGGTGAGAAGGATAGTAAGCTCGTGTCAAAAGCAACACTTGGCGGAGTGTCCGAAATCGATTGCTTGGCGGCGTTTGGAAAATGCTTGGCGGAAGATCCGAAAGCAAGGCTTGATTCAAGTGGACTTCACATGCTTGGTGACATTGGTCGAAAGCATAAATCTTTTTAACTAAAACTACTTGTTTGAGGTTATGTATCACCAAACCCGATGGAGGGCGCAAATCCATCAACATATAGTTCCCGGAAAACTATATGCTTTGTTTGCCCATGTGTATGTTGCATTCCATT
The DNA here is from genome assembly GCA_024138025.1 of Combretum micranthum. Lineage (NCBI taxonomy): Eukaryota > Viridiplantae > Streptophyta > Magnoliopsida > Myrtales > Combretaceae > Combretum > Combretum micranthum. The sequence goes on along the minus strand of JAMXBD010003503.1, from coordinate 9,551 downwards.
TGTTTGATTAAACAACTTGTTTGAAATTTTGTTACAAGAAGTTATTTATGGAAATAGTTTTTACTAAGCCTGTCAGCCTATAACCCCATAGATATCTTTTGCAGTTCCCTTATCTGTGGTTGAAGCCACGAGGACCTTGCAGTCAAGTAATTTCTTTTTGGATAAAGGAAATTTTAGATGAAGTTTAGTATTAGAAATGATGTACAAATATTCTTGTAATAGATTAGTAAATAAGGGAAATGTCCCTAAGTTTGTAAAGATCATTATTATAAGTAAATGAATATTATGAATCCTCTTTTCCTAATATGTTATTATATCTTCTTAAGCTTCATAATTCCATGTATGGTCCTCTAAATTTGTAAGAGCACGCCTTACACTTAATATCAAAGCTTTTGGGAGTGGCTAAGGTTATCATACTTAAGCTTTAATATTGAGTGTGGCGGACTGTTACGTTTAGGGTACCCTTTGGGGCGTGACGGTGTAAGGTTTCAATCTTAAGTGATTGAATAATATTAAGCTTTAAGCTTATGCAATTAAAGTTTTCAGTACCTTTGGCTTAAATTAAGGTTCATAACTTCTAGCGTTAAATTTCATATTTTATTTCATGCTTTTAATTTGAAATGTTGATTCTAATTACTTTTCTATTTATTGGCTTCTAAAATGATCTTATAGTATTTGTTTCTCTATTAGTATTTCATGTGTACATAGTACCATCCATTATCTACTTAAATGTATAAGTTCATATAATTGTTATATTCTTGCATTACTAATTCTAGTCTTGATTCTAAATTTATGAAAATTTATTGGGGTTTATATTTACCATTGTCCTAGAAACATTAAATTAAGTAACATCTTTTATGTGTTCTTACCATTTTTTGACAATTAAACGGGAGAGAGCAATAAAATTTTAGTTTTTTCGGCAATAACAGTGGAATTTCATGATGGAAATAGAGGTCTTTTGAAGAAAACTTAGAAAGTGAAAAATCATTGCATGGTAAGTTGTTATACTCTATTCCATTCATAGGAATTTATACTTGATTTGGTCCATTTTTAGATAAATTCTTATGGATTTTGTGCTTTTATTGTTTAAATATTATTTTTTTAAGCTTCTAGGATCAAGAAAAGAAGAAATAAAATGTTTATGATTAGATTTGAAGCGAAAAAACATCAATAAGTGAAGACAAGATCAATTGCGATTGCTAAAGACCCCAACCAAGGGCAAAAAGACAAGGCAAAACAAGGCAAAAGTACTGATGGCGCGGATAGTTGTGCCCTTGATTAGAGTCGTGGTTTGCAATTACACAACCGTGGTCCAAACTAGCTCTAGATCACACCTCCAATCGCACCCTTGATTTCACTAGAAGACTTCTACAGCTTGAGATGCAAAGTACAAGATCAATCGCACCCTAAAGTTGATGATTACACATGCAGTTGAATATGAGCCAAAAATCACAATTTTTATAAAGAACCCGTAGTTTAGATTGCAGCTAACCTTTGAGACGATGATCATATCGGCAAAAAGTGATCCTGTCAAGAATGAGCTAACTTGCACACATGTATGAAGATAAGGACAAAGTTTGCTATAAAGAATTTGTCATATCAACAAATAAAATCTTCATAATTTCTGTGCTTGTAGCCTATAAATAAACGTACACAGATGTCCAATAAAAAGTATACCATATGTAAGAAATTACTAACTTTTTAGAGAGAAAATCATTATCTTCTTGCTAGAGATTCCAAGCTTTCTAGGTAATTTTATTTTAAACTCAAAGTTTGTTTTTACAAGACCTTTTTGTGCTTAATCTATAATATTCATTCATCTTTTTATACCATTTCCCTTGAATATGTGCTTAATATTTGCATCTATGGAGAAATAATCATCTTAACGTAGGTTTTGTGAATCTAAAACCGGATTCATGTGATTTTAAAATGTCTTTTAATTGAAATTGACTGGGTATTTGTATTTAGTAGCTCAAACTTAACTTCATGGTTCTAAATGTATGGTGCACCTTTTAGATCCATGTTTGATTTCAATTGAATAGATCGAGAAATTATTCTTTTCAATAGATCGAGAGATCATTCTTTTAAATAGATCTAGGCTACTAATGAAGTTGCTTATAACCACCTTAAGAGACGAATGGTTACTTGTTTTTAAATTTCTGGAATGGGTTTTCAAACGAAGGGCTCTTGATCTTTATGCAGATTTAGATTGTTGATAACTTGTGAAGAGATTGTAGAACCATGATATAGATCTTGATTTTCTAACCTTGAGAGAGGCTTTAACTTATCTCGGTGAATCTGATGGTACAAATATATCCAACAAATAACTCTATGAGTTTGTTAAGAAATCATATGATAAGAAATCGGTGAAGCAAATGCTAAGTCTTTTCTTGCTTTTACAAACTTATATTCTAAATTTTACCTTGAAAACATGTATATATCTTCTAGCATTAACCTTAGCTTAGCTTCTGTTTTTGCTATGTTTTGCTAAAGTTTCGTTTGACTAGATAATAGATAAAAAGTGAGTACGATAGATGCTAACGTTCCTAAGGAATAGGAACTAATACTTTCTATGTTAATTTGGTAGGTGTGCATACCTTTTTTAGTGACCGCAACCGAAGTTGAACAAAACTTATTAGCACATTTTTTATAAAATTTTGAAAACTTTGACTTCGTGTTTTGTAAAATAAACCAACCATTGCAATATAAACATGGAAACTTGAGGAATATTAGAAACAATATGGTAGAAAGCTTAGAGAAGTAAAAGACTCTCTTTGTACATATGATCGTTTGTTTGTTCTTGCGTTGATAGATATGTAATTTAATTGATCTTTATCAAGAAACGTATAAATTCTTGTGTTGATAAATATGTAATTTGATCGATCTCCATTAAGAGACATGTAAATTCTTGTTTATACTTAGTGTAAGGGGTGTTTGATGTGAATATAAGGGGATGGAAATATGTTTTGAGGAGAAACCAAGAAGAATGTTGCAAAAACATGGATTTCTGGAAGTATATGATCCGATGCCCAATCATGCACTAAAAAAGTGACAAAGACCTTTTTTAACCCACCAGAACATGTCTGTGAAACTTCAGAGTCCAATAATCACAAAAGAAGAGATGGTTGATAAGAAGAAAATGTAGTTCAGTACAAATTAGAATTAGATTGAATGCTTAGTATAATTGTAATACCCTAAATATTGGGTTGGCTAGATTTAATTTGCTTTAATTGATTAGTGTAATATGTGAATAATTTATTATTTATTTTATTGAATTTGAGCTTAATTTCAAAATAGATCTTAGATAACTTAAATTAAATTAATTAAATTAAGCTATAAAAGATAATTAAGTAGATAAATATTGACAATTAAAAAATGAATTTCTTGAAGTTGAGAATAAAAATATTCTTTTTCATTTATCCAACTGTTCCCATTACCTGTTTTATGAATCAAATTCTTCAATTTGAAATCTTATTCCTCTTTAATTATCTTTGTTAAGGAACCAAAGTTCCTCATCATCTTAATAAATTTTCAACTTGAACCCTTTTGTTTCAATTTCCAATTAAGACCTAATTTCTAAAGCTTAATTTCCTAAAATTTTAAATAAAAGACTCTATTTAGACTTTTTTTAAGCAAAAACCTAATTTCATAATGTCCTTAAATCTTGAAATTAATTGCTTATCTAAAAGTATTAGTTTTATATTCTAAATTTCCAAATACAAAATAAATAATTAATTTAATTTAGATAACCTCAAATTGATTAAAGAAAATTATATAATATGATCAGATAAATTGATATAAATTAGTAAAAAGATTTAAATTGAAATTTAATGCTTTAAATGTTCTTTTAAATTATATATTCGTCACAATAATGTTTTTCAACGAATCAAATCATTCAATCTTTTTCAACTATTTATTTAGACTTCTTTTACCCTAATTTATTTCTCTAAAAATCTAAGCATATGATTTGAGTGTTTTGCAAAGTTCCAAACCTTTGAGCTTTAGTCTGAATCCCATTTCCTAAATCCCCAAAAATTTTGAATTCATTTACTTTTTTAAAAATATCATTTTTAATACTAAACTCAAACTAAACATCAAGTTTTTGTAAAGTTAAATTCCAAAACTAGATTTTAATTGTTCACTAATAATGTTTATGAAATAAATTCTAAATCATGTTCAAGTATTTGTGATACTTAAGAAAATAATCTAAAATGATTAAACACAAATCTTTTACTCATAAATATCCTTAACCCTTAACCTATATATTTTTCCTTATCCTTGACTTTTGGGCTGCCTTAATCTTTTTCTTCCTTTCTCTCTTTTCTTCTTTCCACCGATTCTATCCTCTTCTTCTTCTTCATTTTCTTTCTTTTCTTCAATTCCTCTTAAAAAATCTCAAGTTCAAGAAAAGAATAAAAGAGAAATGGAAGATAGAAACAAGATAGAAGACATAGATCATGCTTGGAGCGGCTAGAAAGATCAACAAGTAGTAGTAGTGGTAGAGTTTTGATGCTTGATTTTTTCCTTAAAACAAGTAAGTTCTTCTTTCCTTTGTTTGATGATTGTTTGTTCATGTAGGAGATGAATTAGAGCTAGGGAGGAGTTGGTTTGTGATAAAATTAGTAAAGGAGGAAGATGGAAGCATGAAAGTTGAAAACCTAAGTAGATTTTGTATATGTAAAGTTGAGATTTGGTGATGAAGTTAGAGATGTTGGATGAAGTAAATTAAGTATAGAAGTGTTAAAAGTTGTGAACATGAGTTGTATGATGCTTTCATTGTGTTTTAGTTGATGTAGGATGTGTAGAAATTGATAAAATGAAGTAACAAAAACAGGGGAATTCATATCTCATGGTAACATGAGAATCACGAGCGTGACTATGCCTTTACAATGCTCGGGTTGGATGATTTTTGGAAGTGACGAGTGTGATTCTGCCCTTACTAGCCCTTGACCTTGATGTTTTCAAAAATCACGGGCATGACACGATCCTTATTGGCCTTTGGTCTTGGTGTTTTTAAAAATCACAGCCTTGACTCTATTCTTGCTAGCCTTTAGTCACCATATTTTGATCATAACATTTTCATCCAAACTTGGATTGAGGTGATTCAAAGGGCTACAGAAAGAATAAAAACGATATCTACAACATTTAGGCTATAAGTTTTTACAATTTTTAAAAGCATCAAGGTCTAAATTTTGGTTAATTCTAACTACTATATTTTCTAAACAAAGTTAATAAAAACTTGTGTTTGCTTGTTAAATATATGTAGTTAAGCATAAAATGAACTTAGCTAATAAACCTAGGTTCAACTTGACTAAATGGATTTGAGTGGACTAAAATTAATTAGATTGATTAAGTTTAATTAACTTGGCTTAGTAATTATATTAAATGATTAACTCTAATAAATTTGGCCAGGATTTAGTTAAAATAATTAAATATTTAATAATTGGCTTAATTTAAAGAGTTAGGAGAAACCATAACTAAAGTGGTGAATATGTTGTTTCAAATGTATGCTTGATAAATGAGTCTTTTTGAATATGATGCTTTATGTTATTGAATTTTTTTTAATAGTAATGCATTTGTTTATAGTTTGTACTAAGCATGTGACTATGAAATGTCTTATTGTTGAATGTGTTTTGATAGATATATGTATATTTGCATATAGCCTTAAACATAAGTGTTAATGCATGTATTGTGTAAAATCTAGACTAATAACTAGTAAATAAGATTAAGCTAATAAAATAGATTTAAATAAAATTTAAGTTAATAGGCTTAGTGAATATTAAGTTAATAAAGAAATGAAGTATATATTAATATAGAACTTGAAATTATAAGTGTTTATTATCTTATTGCATAGGAGAAATAAACATGAATCAATGTTTGGATTTACTAGAAGATTTCTATGCCTTAGCCTGGGTATCAGGTGAGTGACTCTGATCTTATTGCATTGATTTATAACAATAATTGATTATGTATAGGGATGGGTACAATGCATGTTGTGTAGTGATTGAATGATTAAAAAACTTTAACAAGAAAAGTTAAAATTGCTTGAATTGTATTAATTAAGGATTGCATACTGTAGATTGTTTAGAGATTGACTGGTCACAAAGTAATTTGATATAAACCATATCTGATCATGAAATAGATTGAACATGCATTGCATCATAACAAACCTTACTAATTAGTAAGGTATTCACATCATGTATTAATATTCTAGTTCTGTAGTAGTGTCTTTAAGAGTCCAGTGAATTTAGTAGGGCTACTATGGGTTGTAGCTTTACGGGAACTAAGTAGGCATCGAAGGACGTCGCCCGTTAGGGAGTCTCTAAGGTTCTAAAGGAAATGGGGAGTTATGTTGATTATATCTATATAAAAAACAAATGAGTTTAAAGAGAAATCTCCCTCCTTAACCTTATTAAGGAGAAGTTTAAGGTTATGTTAAATATATATATATATATATAGTCAAATGACAATGAGTTGAGAGAGTATCCTTTCCTTAGTTCTCAGTTTCTTCTAGACTTGAATGACTTAAATTAGTCCTTCAACCCTCAAGAGAGGGCGTAAATCTACATTGGTTTAGATTTGGGTCATCCAAACTGTGCATTTCCATATGAATAAGTGTAGCATTGCATATGTTTGATAATTAAACTTGTTAGTATTGTTTAAAATATTTTATGATCGAGTTACTTACTAAGCTAGTTGAGCTTACACTCTTATTGATTGTTTGACTTTGGGATTCAAAAGAATATGAAGAATAATTATGGGATGGAGAGAGATTTGAGTTATAAGTAAAGAAGTTTTTGAGAATTATTGTTAAGAAAACTTATGATGTAATAGTTAGGATTTAATGTTAGTTCATGATGTGTAATTCTTGTTTATATCTTATATGTATTCAGTTTTCTTATTTTAACAATCTTCGATCCTGTAAAACTATCCATGCTACGGAGTATTCTATAAGTGTGATGTCCATGTGTCTCTCCAAAAACCTTAGACGGTTGAATAACTGATGTGTATGACTTTGGTTCAATACATGATGCATCATACTTCTAGGGTACCATATGAGGTGTGACAATAATAGTTATAAAATCCAAACCAATTGAACATAAGTCCTAAACCAGATTATCATTTGAAACAAGTCTAAGACTAAAGCCTCCTAATGCTATTTCCTTACTTTAGAAATTCAATAATAGAATGTTTAGTGGCTCACAAACAGTGATGGTAAAAAAAAAAGACTAATGCTTTCAAGAAATACATGACCCATGCACGAGCTCATGCATTTTGTTATGTACATCATAGTAGTGGAAACATTAGAATATATGAAAGTACACGATCCTTACACAAACTCGTGTACCTATCTGTTAAGAATAGAATTTTGAACCATGGAAGTGCACAACTAGTACACGACCTCATGTTCTAGGCCGTGTAACTCATTGTAATGTAAACATTGTTTTCCCTAAAAGTACACGACCTATTAGACGACCATGTGGTTTGCACGTGTACAAGTGCATAACCCAAAAAATGGTTGTATACTTTGCCTATGCACTTTGTGTCTTCATTGAATTCTTTTTTTCTTCTCTTGAAAAGTAAGAAAGCTTAATATAATTCTATATTTTACGATTGAAGTTTACTATACGGTCTTGAAACAACAATAGTTATGGACTTTAGTACTGGATGAATAAACCATATAGAAACGTATATACCTTGCTTATTTGCTTGTGTTTATGTATTGACTAATGGAATATTCAGCTAAAGAATCTATGTGTTGCTTGTGCATTACTATTGAAAAAGGTGGGGATTATTTACGCTATTATTGTAGTAACATAATGATCTAAGTGTGTTGATGTCTTGGAGTGGATTCGTACATGAAAACGATATGAGTAGATTTAGGTGTTTCAATTTCATGGATGTTAAGGAGTATTAAATATTTAACTTATGAACTCATGGATGTTGGAGAGTACCTAGCATCATATATATATATATATATTAGTATATTTATGTATAGTAGCGCTGAGTTGTCCTTATTCATTAGTTGAAGAAATTATTATTGATTCAAAAGAATATCTTTTAATAGGATTATTTTGGTCTTTGTTTTTTTTTCAGTCTTTTTTTGGTAAATTTCAGGTTTTCTGCATAAAATGTATGTCTTTAGGTAAATATTTTAAAGTTTTTGGCCGATTTATGAAAATTAGTGAGAGCTATGTCTCTTTTCTTTTACCCTAAAATTTGTGTTTATAGTGACATTATGAATTTTGATACATATTTGTTTGATTATTCTTTGAATTAACAATCACATATAAGATTACTATTCACTAATTGTGTATGATTTAACCAATTTCGATTTTTCCTTTGTTTTTTTTTTTTTTTTGTGTGTAATTCCCTTGTGTCAATTGGTATTAGAGCTTTAGAGGGCACACTTATTTGTTGGAGATGGTAAACAAATTTCATACCACTATGACCATTGGAAGATATGTTTGTCTTGTGATCGTTGATGATTTTTGCAGCAATATGATTTCCAAATATGCTTATGAGAAAATTGGTTCAAACCTAGTAGACCATACGTATCCATATGATGTGATTCATTATAATAAACCAACTCAAATGACAAAACTAGTGCAATATCTTTTTCTCCATGAATAAATTATAAAAAATCAAGTTTATTTGATGTTACACACATGGATGATTATCATATACACTTGGGCCAACCATGGAAAACTTATTGTACAGTGAGTCATAATTCTCTTAAAAATTACTATCGTTTTATGTTAGAAAGAAAATTCACCTTGGCATGCATGATAAAGGAATAGGTCCAACAACATGGAGCAGTGTTAAAGGGTCGAGTAAATTTGAAACGCCCCGACCCTTAGGGTGCTTAGGGGTGAGGTTGTTTAACCCCACACATCACCTCAAAACGATATGTGCAAGGCATTCCATTATTGAATGGGTTTCTAACTAAGTTTTAAATTGAGAAATCATTATTAATCTTTATAAAAGTTCCCAGTAGAGTAACATTTCATTATTCTTAGTTTGAGTTCATCAAAACCTATAATTCAATTTGTTTAGAAAATAAGTATCACAAATAGTCACTTATAAAGATTGCCCATAGGGCCCATCAAATAACTATGACTTAACCATAAAACTTTTGGACTTAAAGGTCCATGTTGAATCAAACAAAAGTCCTTGATTGTTACTTGATTACAATTATTCAAATTATAAAACATGATTATAACAAAACTTTTACATGAAAAAGGCTCATTAAACCTATGTCTCATACATTGGCATTTAACCAAGTCATCCCGTGTAGGACTTATACCCATTGTACCATTAACAAAACCTAAAATATTAAAAATTGAGCTACGAAGTCCAATACATAGTAATACAAGCACACACCACATGTCAAACGCTCCTAATCTAATGCATCACCACAGTTTAATATATTAATTTAAAGTCAACAAACAAGATATCCCTAACGCCGAGAGAATACCAACATGCACAAGAGCACTCATGACTCCCGCCCTCTAACAAAAGGGGTAGGTTCTCTCAGTAGATCACATACT
>JAMXBD010003502.1:0-117354 GCA_024138025.1 Combretum micranthum | reverse complement strand
AACTAGAATTTCTTCTATTCGAGTTTTGATTGCCTTGCTTCAATATATAAACTTGTTATTCATCAAATGGATGTAAAAACAGCCTTTCTAAATGGCGATTTAGAGGAAGAAATTTATATGGTACAACCTGAAGGTTGTGTTGTTCCAGGACAAGAAAATAAAGTTTGTAAACTTCTTAAATCATTGTATGGTTTAAAACAAGCTCCTAAACAATGGCATGAAAAATTTGATCAAGTTTTATTAAATGATGGATTCTCTACTGTTGAAGTTGATAAATGTGTTTACATAAAACTTATTAATAATGATTGTGTTATCATATGCCTATATGTAGATGATATGCTTATATTCGGTACCAGTCTTGATATAGTGCTTAAAATAAATCTTTTCTTGCTTCCAAATTTGATATGAAAGATATGGGTGAAGCAAGTGTTATTTTGGGTGTTAAAATCATAAGGAAGAATGATAGTATTATGTTATCACAAGAACATTATGTTGAGAAACTTCTTAAGAAGTTTGGACACTTTGATGTCAATCCTGTGAGTACCCCTTACGATGCTAATACTCAATTAAAGAAAAATAGAGGTGATATTGTTGCTCAATCTGAGTATGCACAAATAATTGGAAGTCTGATGCATTTAATGAATTTCTCAAGACCTGACATAGCATATGCTGTGTGTAGATTAAGTAGTATACACATAATCCCGGTTATGATCATTGGACTGCATTGGTCAGATTGATGAAATATCTTAGAGGTACTATGAACTATGGTATTCTATATAGTGGATTTCCCGCTGTATTAGAAGGATACAGTGATGCCAACTGGATATCTGATTCAGATGAGACAAAATCCACTAGTGGTTATATATTCACCCTTGGAGGTGGAGCAATTTCATGGAAATCAGCCAAACAGACTATCATAGCTAAGTCTACTATGGAGTCAGAGTTTATTGCTCTGGAATTGGCTGGTAATGAGGCTGAGTGGTTAAGAAACTTCTTAGCAAATATTCCATTAGGTTTAAAACCTACACCATCTGTGTCTATGCACTGTGATTGTCAAGCGGCAATATCTATTGCCAAGAATAAGACCTTCAATGGAAAGAATAGACATATTCGTTTGAGACATGAAGTAGTGAAGCAGCTGCTGAAAGATGGAATTATATCAATAGATTATGTGAAGTCAGAAGTGAACTTGGCCGATCCTCTGACTAAACCTTTGGGGAGAAAATTAATAAATGAAACATCGAGGGGTATGGGACTAAAGCCATGTTGAATTATCAACAATGATGGTAACCCAACCTATGTGATTGGAGATCCCATGAAATAGGTTCATATGGGTAATAACAAGTCGTTGCTTGATCTGTGTAACACTAATAAATGATGTCCCTCCTATGATGTGCATAGTGCTAAACTGCAAAGAATGGGAGGTTGAGTAAAGCTCTTAATCAAATACCATATCCTTTTAAAGGTAGTGTATTCTGCAGTATACGCTTGATGGAATGACCTATATGAGTGTGAAGTGAGGCCGCTTCTATGAGATTGTGGCAAAATCTCTAAAGCACTCATGAATTACCAGGCACGCGCATGGCCTATTAGCGCAAAACCGCGATGAATAGCAGAAAAAATGTGGAGTATGATGTGATTAATGAGAATTTTGGCTTACTATAAAATTCTTGGTTCATAGAAGCCTTAAGCTTCACCATTTATTTTGTAAGTTATATCTCATTTTTCTAGGTCTGGTTCATAGTCTTAAGGACACCAGATTCGAGGCATGATACTCATTTGAGAAAACCCAGCATTTCTCTTTTTATCTCGTTGTCTTTTATCCTTTTGAAATATGTGGGGGATTGTTGTGTATTATATATATATATTTCAAAAGGAACAAGTCCCACATTCCTTAGATTTTACTCATTGTCCTGGTTTATAAACCTCATTCTCTTAGGGGCTTGTAAAGAGTTGGTGGACAGGCATGGGCTCGCGCGCACAAAGGCTAGACCAAGTTAGTGTAAATTCATCGATTTGTCCCCCCCCCCCCCCCCTGCGCGTGTAGTTATATGTCTTTGCCCGGTTCAAAGGAATATTTTATTTTCGTGTATATTATTAATTTTAAATAAAATTAATAATAATAATTAATTAAATCTTATCCGGATATGGGTCTTTTGAGCGTTTCAAATTTTAATTACCCAATCGTTGTGTTTTTTTCGGGTACTGTCAAACCATCGTTGTGTTTTTTCGAACCGTTGGATCTTTTGATTTTGAAAAGACATCTCTTCAACGTACCCGTTAAAAATACAACTTCGTTTTATATATATTTATCTGTTTTAATATTTTTAACTAATTTTACTTTTCCTTTCCTGCCTTGTTCCTCGCTGGGTTATTGCTTCTTCCCTGCTATTCCTGTGTCCTAGATTTTCTAGAGGACTTGTTGAATCCTGGGGGATACGCCATTCTTCATTAATATTGGCGAAATATCCTTAAGGACAGTGCCTAGCACGCCTCAAGTATTTTTTCCCTTCTCATTTTTTCGGATTTTTCCAACAGATGCAACCAAATACTCCTGACAAGAATGAAAGTAATGCTGCATAATAATCAATGTTACCTATTTTCATGGACAACTGCTTTTTCCTTATGTAAAGTAGGATTAATTGCACAATTTACCTTCTCCTCGATGATCCCTGACAGTGAATGCTTCTGTTATAGCTTCACGTACTCGAATGCCCTCACAAAAACCAGATGCAACCTTGACTCCTATCCTGAATTTTCCGCAATTATTCCAACTGCTATTGTCAGTAAACCTTAAGTTCCTCAACTCCCCAATCCCTTGTTTAAGCTTCACTTGCAGTTTGCCAGTAAGAAGGGGCCCCTTCCCCTCACGCTCTTTCACCATGTATTCCTCAAATTCTGTTACTGACCACATATCGTGTTCATCTCCATTGAAATCTCCTTTAAGCACAACAACATCCAACGTTGCTGAAGACTCAGGTCCTGATGTTACAACCCTACCCGTGTTTGCATCAATCAATTCAACCTGGATCGGACACCCTTGCTGTCCTTCTAGCTGCATTCCAGTGAAGAGAGAGGAGGGACAGTGTTGAAGTAAAGCACAGCTGCAGGTTTCTCTTATCTGAATTTTGAGTATTTATCGTAAGAGTCCTGCAACATGATTAATCATAAGTATGCTTAACCTTCGTAATACTAAAGGAAGAAGCAATTCTTGGAGAACACTGCCAGAAGAAAAACGAAAACAGATAAATATCTTGTAATTATTGTCTACTTTTTAAAAAGAGTAGACTTTTTTTGAGTATTGGTTCTCAAATCTATCCACGAAGTGCACTAGACAAATGTAGATAAATGCAATAAAAAAAACTAGCAACCCATAAACCTTAGTGATAAAGTAAAATATATGTGGAGAATTGATTTCTATCAATCTACATAAAATCTAAACCTTTTAACTAGCTCGATGGAGTGAAGATTAGCATGATCCATCCCTTTGCAAACCTGTTCAAAAGCCATCACCAATGTAAATAAATAAAACAGAATGCAAGAATCACATGAGAAGTCTATGAATCAATGAAAAAAAAATGTAGCAATTCCCACTAATCAAGCCAGTAATGTGAAGATTGATTCCTCTACTTGCAATTTCCAGAATTCACCTCTATAGGTTCATCAGAAAGCACAGTTTTAACCATCCATTCATAACCTAACTTTTAATTTAAAAATTAGAAATTCTTATTTATTTACTTGCCTTCTCACAAGAACAGCATGCCTATGGATGTCTTAGCTCTGGATGGGTAGTTCCAAAAGGTTGAACAGGTAATGACACTTAACTAATTTGGCAAGAATAGTGCTTAAAAGATGCGACTTAGAAAAGTACTATTTCATAGTTCCTGCAGAAGCTAATCCCTTGTTATTATTAGTTCAGTCGTGCTATCTTTTTTCAAATCATATGGATCAACTGCAGCTATCAAATTATATGCCACCTATTCTCAATAGAAACAATCTTTAGAATATGTGCTACTTACAACTTCCTGAATCACATTCTTCAATAAGGAATGGATTTGTGGGATGAAAGCCCTCAATGCATCTTGGATACGGCTGCATTAAAATTGGATTGATAAGAATACATGATGTGAACAATAAGTAACCACTAGAAATTAGATAGCATTATCAAAGAAATCAGAAACACGAATATAGAACAAATCAGAAACACGAATAAGATTAAGTGATGTGAACTATAAATTACCACCCAAAATTGAATAACAATATCCAGGAAAGTGGAAACATGGTATAGAAGATATCCTTTTTTTTAGCAGGATGGAAGAATTAAATTCATGCTGCAACTGTAATAATGAGCAGTCAGATTCTGCTACGTATGGCCTACAGGCGTGAGATAACTACCTCAAGTCTGGCATTGTTGATGGAAAAAGCAAGAAGGGATCTTGAAGCATGTTTTACCAACAAAGAAGCATATGCAATTGACTTTAGCCAAACAGGGAGTAAACACTTGGTAGAATTATGTACCACATATAGGAATATGAAAGCTAAACAAAAGTAAACTGGGCATTTAAAAGAGCACTGTTAATCGATACAACATGACCAAAATATGCTTATTCTGTAGACTTAGGTACTGGACATTCTTCAGTCTCAGCTTTCCTTGTTACAAGTGCAGAAAATGTTCATGGGAATCCCATCTTTAGCAGGTTTCAAAAAAACACGACCATGAAATATATTGAACACACACAAGATACTGATCATGTATTCAGACTAGTGACTGAAGCCACACCTATACTTTTACCTATCCAAAGAAAGATATTAGGATTGCATCCTTTCTAAACTTTTTGATCAGTTACTTCAATAGATGAAGGATTCATATGTCCCTTGGATGCCAGAGCAACTAGCAGTATTGATTGTTTTCCCAGATTTGGTGTCTCACTTCACTATCTTAACTCTTTGAGGCTAGTCATGATACAGCAATTGTTAACAACACAAAAATTGCAATTACGACCAAATCATAATATATCTTAATAGAGAAGAGAAAAACATCTGCAAAAATGTTTAATTGGCTAATGGAAAACATATGTGCACCTATCAATAAGCTGTGTCTGGTCGGAGTTGGCTTTCTCCATTCCTTCTTTAACCTGTCCATCATTGCAAAGAGTGACAATCAAGCTTTTTCTTCAGCAGTATTTCAAGATACAAGTTCTCTACCGAAAGAAACACAATCTTAAACTAACTTTTCGTATTAAAATTAATGGATATAAGTTTGCTTCACTGCGCTTCATCACATTGTTGACAGGCTGGAGCAAATGCTTGCCTGCATGTACATACCTAGAACATGTGTGCGCAATTTATTTAGGTGATACAAATACCTAAAATTCCCAACTAAAACTGATAATTTATAATTATTGTATCTATCACGTAGAGAAGATATCCAAGAAAGTGGTCAACGCAACATTTGGATCAAAAACTGACTCATTTGTGAAAAGATGCAAATGACCTCTAGAAACTATGCAACTCCAACTGAGTACTTTGGAGTAAGCTCTGTAACCAAATGATCTAAAAGTTTATGTTTTTATGTATAGTGTGTGCCTTATACCAATTACTTTATAGAAACTATCCACGCTCGATGACTGGCAGTTAACATCTTACCACTTGTCTAATATCATCCAAGGAGAAGCATCCTGTGGTACTGGTAATCTCGTGATTCTCCAAGTTCGACCTGCATGAGAACCAATAGTGTTATAGCAAATCACAGAACACTGGAATCCAAGGACACCGAGACTCTCCGATAATTTAATGATGATGCGAGAGGAATAACAAACAATTTGGTTCTAAGGCTACCTTTTCTTTGGGATTCGATTCTTATTTTCATTTACTGTTGAGATTCTAAAACTTTGAGGGCTACAATATACTTTAAAGCCCTCAGGGTAAATCCTCATCCCGCACTTGCTAAAAATAAGATCAAAAGTTGCTTCTTTGGAATTCTGTTTCATGGAATTAACCTGAACAACTTTCACCATTAAAAGTGAATTTCATTACACTTAGTACCACCCTGTGTTCTTGAGACAAAGTCGAATTAGTACTTCGAGCCTTATTCTATGCCAAATGAAAATGAAAATGGGAAGAAAAATCAAAATAATCAAAGGACGAGGATATATTAACCATAATTTAGCAATATCTCCTAAAACAATACATACTTCAAGACAATAAAGCAAGAGTTATGCAACAAAGTTATCAATTTAAATAATAAACTGAAAACTAACCACTATCATCACTTGAATCCATAGTTAATTGTAACCATGACAGTATGGTATGCCTAAGCTCATAATTGTACTAGGAGTCTTTTTACATACTCATAGAGCTGTATTAGCTAATTAACTCGCAATTTTAACAAACATAATCGAACGCATCGAAAAGTTGGAAAAATCTAGCTCAAAACGAAGCAAAAAGAAGATAGAGTTTTACGTTAATGGTGCTGGGCGTTTACTCTGGCGTTGACCTCCTCCATCTCCACTGCTAGTGCCAGAATCAAATGCCCTCTTATGGTTAGAAGCCATGTATGTGATCGTTTGTTGCTGAGAAAGTGGAAGAAAAACAACAAAAGAAAATAAAATGATATGAAACTGGTAGTTTATTCACGCTATACAATGATTAGTATTTATAGGAGAGTAGAACTAGTTATCTTTCCGAGAAAATGTTGGTTAGCAGATTTACGAGGAAATGCTGCTTCTGTTTATTTTTATTTCTTTTACATATATAATGTCGGACTACACGTTTTGGTCTGGTTTTTCATCTTTACTTATCCCATATTTAAATATTTACAAGCATCATTTCAATATAAATACAAATATAAATAAAAATATACCATTCAAGATTTGCTCGATCTTAAAAAAACAGTCAACTCTCTCAAGAATTCAAAATAAATATACTAATTTATTTTTAAAAAATTATAATATTACTTTCAAATCCAAATAATGAGTTTATATTGTATTAAATTTATTTGGAAGAGACGAGTTCACTCTAGTTGGCCTAAACTTGCCCCCCTAAACGGGTTAACAGATAAACATTTTACTGAAAAAAAGAAAAACAGATAAACTTGTTTTTTCAATACACAAGCGCGCTGTGGTTGCACTAAATTCGTCCCTCAATTGGGTCTGTTTGTTTTAGCTTTTTGCCGGCAGATACAGACATTTTTTTAAATTTTTTTCTAACAAATTATTTATCAAAAAATAGATATAGATAAAAAAAATTGACAGTTCTCATCAAAAGATCAAATAGAACAAATATAGATAAAATTAAATGTAAATCGAATATATTTACACATATCATTTTAAAAAAAGATACAATACAGATGAAAATCAGACAATCCAAACAGACCCAAATCATCGTTCAATGTTTCTCGCTTTTAGATTATTTTTTCTACAGTTGCATTTTTGTGATATTTTATTAAAATATTATTTTTCTTTTCCTTATCTTTTTTTTCTTTTTTCAATTGGTGTATGCTCTCCAATTGCTCATCTTCTTTATCTCGGTTTATGTGCCACGTAAAAGGCCTTCAACGACTTACCTGTCCTATCACGGTTGCAAAAGTACAGACATTCAACCTTTAATATTATGTTATTATTATTCTATTGGAATGATTTTGACGTTTGAAAAGTGTCTTAAAAAAAACATTTCTCTCATGCGGTTAGTTTTTGGGTTTATTTTCGAACTTTCATAAAATATTTAGCTGGTTATTTCAATTTTAAAATTTATCAATTTAATATTTTAATTTTTTTCATGATAATAATACATTTATTAATTTTATTAATTAATTTTATATACTAAATTAATCAATTTCAATTAATTGATTACATATTTTAATAAAATATAAATACCAACAATAATATTATCGCATAGTTTTCAGCATAAGTAGGTTTTGATTGGTCCAATTTTATTAATTTTAAAAATAAAATGAAATAAATATAAAATTAAATTATTTAATAAAAGTTAAAAATCAGAAAATCAATGATGTAGAAAATTTAATTAAATTCACTCTGTCGGAAAAATCCCACAAAAGTTATTATTATTATTATTTTAATAATTGATGTCAAACATCCCTTTGTTTTTTTCCTGGTCTTCCTTAACCTCACCATACAACCACCATCTATAGTGGATCTCAAGCAACCCCCAGCTTGTGAAATTCAGTTGATATTTCTCTTCTCAAATATTGAAGCCTTAAAGGCAGTCTTAGTTTAGGAAAATTTTATGGTGTATTATAATGATATCGATCCCATCGTATAAATGAACAATTCAGATCTTTTTCAATCATTATTAAACCCATTAAATTTTTCATACTATTTTCTTTTGTAATTAATTTATTTATACACTAATAACGGTATATCCCATGGCGGGACTTAGAACTTTCTAGTTTATTTTCTTAGCCTTCTCTGCAGTAGTGAGCTTTTAGTAACGACATGATTTGGACATAATAGCTCATGCTACTTTCCGGAGTCAACTTATTTTGAGCCATGGGTTCAGCCAAATATGATAAATTTCGTTTTGTGGCCAAATAGATTCTTTTTCACCATGTCATTTTTCTCTTATAAGAAACCAAAATACATTATTTAGGATCATCGCTTCGTTTAACCGCGAATACAGTAGTAGGATTGAAGACAAATTGAAAAAAAAAAAAAAAGGTGTTCGACAATAAAAGAATTGATTTTTCTGGTCTAGTGGATCTAATTAAATTTTCTGCATTTTTCTATATTGTGATTTTTTTAAATTTTTTTTATCAATTTGTTTTATTTATATTTATTTAATTACTTTTTTAACTTAAAAAACTGAATTGATTTAAAAGCGCCATGCATTAAAACTAACGGAAAAGTTAATAGCCCTAATAAACTGATTGGTTTGAATTTTTTTTTTTAACTATAGATTGAATAAAAAAATAAATTAAAGGTTTATAATTCAAATAAAAAAATGGTGAAATATTAAGTGCTAAAAATATACTATTTTCTGAAATATAAAATATCATGGTGTAAATGGATTTGAAATTTCAAAAAATTTGAGCTTTATTTTAAATACAGCCGAGTTTGCATTTTATTTGGATAGCAATTAAATGGTGAAAACAAAGAAAATCGGTGAAAATGGAAGGAAACATTATGATGTTGAAATGTATGAAAAAGGTAATAAATAAATGGGCGTATCTGCACTGCTGGATTCATTCATGCCATGGTACCGGTGAAATCGCAGGCAATGATCGAGGAAGAGACGAATAAGAGAGGATTAAATTCCATCTCCTTGTTTATTTTGATAGGGAAAGGAAAAGGAGGAAAAATTGATGTAATATTTTTTTTGAGTCTTATCACTTTTTTATCCCTTGAAAATGAAGAGAATTAGGTGGGAGAGAGAAATTTTTTTTAAAAAAATTATTCTTATACCTTTTTTTTAATTACTTATTATATTTTAGGGGCGTATAAGTAATTTATCTTTTGTCGTATTTTGGTGTTTTATAATTATTAAGATTTCATCTATTTTCCTTCCCTTCATTATCCAAACACATAAAAAGATTTAAATTTTCTATTAATTCATCCTTTCTACATTCTTTCCTTCCATAATCTTTCTTTACTAATCCATTCCATCATGCCAAATAAAGCTTAAAGGAAGATTGGTGGAAATTGACAAGTTATATGTGACTATGAAATTGCCCATGTCGTTGGAAATAATTGTCATACCCGAACTTAATGGGTGCCACAATTCGTGAGGGCATACAAGATCCCCTTTATGTCCAAAATTGTATAATTATATAAAATGCATATACACACCCATATTCGACTCACTAATACAAAATTCATAAATAACAACATTTGAATTCTTAATTATGAGCTATGAGGGACTACCTAACCATCACATAGCATTGGATCATGCCTTCTAGAGACCAATCTTCGAATGTGCAACTCTATACTCCTAAAAATCTATAAGCTTTCAAGGCTCCTAACAATCAATAGTAAATCATGCTCCTTAGAGGCTGTTTTTGAAAGTGTAAACGCATGATACTTCGCTTGAAAATGTGGATCATACTGCTCTTTCGAGTCAATTCACTTAATATACATATATATAAACTATTTTAATGTTAATATAACAGATTTCTAATGTAGTTATATGTAACCCCTAAATTTAATTTAGGCATTACCACACATATAATACTTTATATATTATATACTCAGGCTTCCTCGAATAATATGTTTATTTTGAAAATTGCTAACCAACTTTAGATTATTAAAATCATTGGTTTAGATTTCTAAAATAACTGGATTTAGCATCAATATACTAAACTTTTTATAAAAACATAATAAAGCGTTTTACTCCTACCAGAGCAAACCAATTTTCTAAAAAACAAAATTTTAGAAAAATATTTTATAATCTACTCTTATGAGTAAATTAACGATTTCAAAACATTTAGGCTCCATAGGCCCCCTTAAGAAAATTTTCAACTTGAAAAAATATAAATCCAGCTCCTAAAACAAAATAAAAGCAAACATAAATACAAGTAAATCCATCGGCCCTACTTCAGTCATTCCTTCTCTCAATCTTCCCAAGTCAAATATAATTGAGTCAAATATAATCATCGTCATCAACCACACCATCATCATTCAACAACAACAACTCCATCAGCAACAACGTCATCATCTTCATCATTCATCAACACAGAACCTAAAAAAAGAACAACAACTGCAATAATGAGCCGAAGCTTAGTACACAGTAGCACAATCACACACGGAGTGACATACGAGCTTAACTAAATGTAATGCATCAACCAGTAAATTATTATCTTTTCTTTAAAGTAAGCAAATCAACACTAAAGCACTCAGACTCCGAAACAATCCAGGAAATCATTTTCCATTCCTGGCCTACCACCGTAGCAATGGGGGAGCACGCCAATAGCTCCTACAGGCAGCTACCTCAGGGTAGGAATCTAAGGGTCTTGAGTAACCCAACTACTCAGGAGGTTGATATAAGTAGCCCGACTACTTATATCTTTGATAACATCACAAGAAAATAGCTTCATCCATGGCTCACAGCCGTTACATACACTCTACTCATCCCAGTCCATAACATCATCCAATTCAGTCGTTCTTATAAACATGAACCAGATCATATTACTTCTTCCTGAGCCTAAGTAGAAGTTACACCAATACCATTTACCTTATCGGCTACCCGCCGTACTACTAATGGAAGTCATTGCATCATGACGAGTGGCTTAAGCACCTAAACTACCATGTCCATTTAGATCGGTGCCGCTCCTTGGACCATTCAACAGCGAAAGCACAACCATCTCTCATCATTTATTAACTAAGTTTAAGCTTTAATTCGTTTTAGGATGCCTATCCTAACAATCATCACGCAAATTACTACGTACCTCTAAATGATGTTCACAATCCAAAGAATCAGAAGATAAACCAGAGAGTAGGTTTAAAAACAAATATTTGTTTAAGAAATTAAACTATATAAACAACTTAATCGTTCATTAACTTACATCAACTTTTATTTTAAATATCCATTTCACAAAACTATTTGATCAAACACTAATTAGGAATCCATTATGGCTACGAATATTGTCCAGCCAAAATACAAATAGTTCTTCTTTGTCTGTCGAAGTATCTCTCTCACTTTGATTACAGTTATTTATTACAAAAGCATCATCAAATCATACATATTCCAAAAACATTCAATTCTTAAGCAAATACATCTATGAAGCAACATATTTCCCATGTTAATTTTTTTATTTATCCTACTCATTCTAAACAAATTATTAACTATTAACTCATTTTAATTTAATCTTAGCTAAATTGATTAGAGTTAACCATTTAATTCAATTACTAAGTCAAAATGATTAAACTTAAGAAATTTAATTAATTTTAACTCATTTAAGTTCATTTAGGTCAAGTTGAACTTAAGTTAACTAACTAAGTTCATTTTATATCTAACTCCTACAATTGATCCAATTATTTATTAAATCTATAAATTAACTAAACTCATGTTTAATTATATCATTCACTCACATCACATCAACTATCATTTATCTATTTCATTTTATTTTTTATTTATTTCTTTCTTTTTCTTTCTTTTTTTATTTTTCTTCTTTATGAACATCACTAAAGGACATATCATGCATGTGGTGGAAGCCATGATTGTCATCACCATCTTCATCATGCCTTATGGGGTAAGTGATCTCCATCATTTGTCTCATAGTCCTTATCACGTCTGTAATCAAGGAGAAAAAAGTTATCAGACGAGATCACGTTCCTCATCAGGTTATGATCAAGCCGTTACCTTCAAAAATAATTTGCTCTAAGAAGATCACAGGCTGTGTTATGGCCATGATGACCAAGGGATCACTGTTCCATTTTCCTTTGTTCATTCGTTAAATTTTAACTATTTTAATTCAACATACATCATCAAAAACATCATATTATCAACCTTCTCATGCATAATCTTAATTCATAAATACTTTTAATCACATCTTTATATCGTATTACAACAAAGCATGTCACAACTCTAATATGGGGGCTTAACAGGATTTATCTAAAGCCATCATATCACGTGTGCACCCGTAATATGAGAGCCGTCTTGTATGTCAGAGTATACAAGACTCTATTTATTTATAAATGTTTATCATATAAATGATATAATATATTATAGGATTTCAACTATGGAATCCGATTTTCCAATTTCCACAAAGATTGCAGAGAAACGGTATCCCCTCCAAATAGTGAAAATGGGTTTCAAACTACAACTTAAAATTTCAACAATACAAAATTTATCTAGTTTACATTCTAAGTTTACCATATCCTATATCTCTATCTTCAATAGAGTTCGTTGGAGAAGCTCTCTTCACACATTCCTAGCCCAATCCCAGCTAGTAATAATCCTGCACAAAAACTGTTGGGGGTGAGTGAACCACGGGCTCAGTGAGCTCATTCCTCACTACTACTGGTCACGCAAGTTATCAAACATTAATTATACATTCATGCAAATCTATTTACATACAATATGAATGCATACGTGATGAATGCAAGCAACACATCTATGGATGTCCGGATCCATAGACAATGTAGATTTACCTATCTACATTTCAGTTGTCTCCCATAATTACCCGCATGGGACACCTCACCTTACCCGCACGAGGTTGTCCGGTGGTAGCGTCCATCCAGACTTACCCATGCTTAACTGCCTTGGTAACAACAAATATTCCCCAACGTGTTCATGTATCTACGCTGGTTAATATTTAAAATATATATATATATATATATTATAATGCCAATTTAATGGCTATTTTTACTAACCATCACCAATCTATGGTGAATCAAGCAAGTAGACCCCGACTCAGGTAACATCTACTGCCAATACGAACCATCACCTATTAAAGGTGAATCCAGCAGATAGATCCCAACTCAGGTAACATCTATCGCCATGTGAACAGTGGACCCCGACTCAGGCAATATCCACTGTCACAACAATACTCAGAAATGTCCCATGTTTATCTCATAAACTCTTTTAGTATAGATTCGTCTTTTCAAAGGATATAAAAGCAACCTGGAATATTCCAAGTCGATTTCTTTAAAAATACATTTCAAAATACTTTTGATTTCAAATTCGGGACATTTCCTACAAAGGGATCAAGCACATGCGACAAGTATATCCAATTAGTTTAGTCGAATTATTATCTTTATCCATCTATTCAGGTGATCATGCAGATGATAACACTCACATCAATCAATCATTCCACATACAAGCAATACAATCAACATAACAGCAAACAGTAGCAATCACAAGCAAATAGTAGATCATCAAAATTCCCTCACCTGTGGTCCTCGCTAAATTGTTGTATAAGCTACTGAAGTCCGGGAATTGATCTATTTTCCTATGAAAGGAAATAAGAAAGATTTATTATTGGATTATTTCTGTAAGAGAAGTCTTCCTATAATTTAAAGGTGTTGATCTCTATAAGACCGTCATATTAATTACTGTATCGTTAAATAATTTAATTGAATCCTCATAGGTGTAATTATTTTGTATCGGTACTTGATATAGTTTTTATTAAGGTTTTAATTTCTATAGTAAAGAATATCTATCTGTTATTTGTTTTTATTTACTTCTTTCGATTTTAATTGCTATCTATATTTTTATTTAAGGGGTTTGTCTTTTCTTAAGTCCTGCTGCTTTTAGTAGAATTTTTATTTACTAACTTTGCCTGTCAACCTTACCTGTCTCTCAAGTTGGTACTTTTATTTATTTAAGGGTATGTTCTAGTATCTATATCTTTCAAAAGTTATAAAAATCGTATATAGATATATCAAATTTCTATTATACTTCAGTTTCATTCTTATTGCAAAACAAACTAAGTTTAATAACATAAAATTATCAGTAATATTAGTTTTGAAAATCAATATCAATATTAGTAATAAATACAAGTATAAGAATAACAACAATTTTAATACAATTAGTAAATAATAATACTGGACAAAATAATAATATATTGATGATAATATAGATATAGTGGTGTTAACGTGAAAATAACAATATTAATAACGACTCGTGATGAAAATATAAAAAATATTGAACACTATACTCAGTAGTCATAATAATAGCAATAATAATTATTATACTTATAGGAATAATAGTAACATTGATGTTGGTTTAAGAGTAAAAACTGAATGAATTTCTACTTGTGATTTCTTATTCATTTTAAATCCGATTTTGTTGTATAATTAGTCGATTTGATAATATTCGAAGAGTACTTTCTAGTAGTGGA
The DNA here is from genome assembly GCA_024138025.1 of Combretum micranthum. Classification (NCBI taxonomy): domain Eukaryota; kingdom Viridiplantae; phylum Streptophyta; class Magnoliopsida; order Myrtales; family Combretaceae; genus Combretum; species Combretum micranthum. The sequence goes on along the minus strand of JAMXBD010003502.1, from coordinate 102,560 downwards.
ATTATTTTCAAGAAAAGAGACTTGTACAATTTTTAAATTTATGAAACACATGCATAGGTTTCAAGTGAATCCTAATAACGTAGTCAAAACTTGTTTTGATGATATCTAACTCATTTCTAGTCTGTTTTTTACGAATAAATAGTCGTTTTCACAGTATTTTCCAAGTACAATCCATTAATGGTCTTATTTTTATCAAACAAAGTCATTAAGGGGGTGAAAAAGGAAAGAACAGTTCTATTCTCGTGTAGATCTAACAGCAGTGTTTTCATTTTTGATTTCGCAATATCTAATTCGTTTTTTATCCGTTTTTAACAAATAAATAGTCAATTTCATAGGATTTTTCGTGTTCTTTCCATTGGTAGGGTCGTTTTTGGCTTAAAAAAAATATCAATATAGTTTATTTGATCTTTTGAACATTTTTCTTTATTTGATTTCTTTTGGTTCCTAGTTTCCTAAAGCTTAGAGTTCTAACTTTCAAGTTCATGTTTCTATAATCCTAAATAATTATGTATCATCATTTTTTCAATTATATAACTTAAAACCATAATCTAATCCTCTTATCTATTTCTTTAGTTCACTCATAATTTGTAAAATTATTAATATGTATAATTTCTATGAATTGTACATAATATTTTTCTTGTAACGTAAAGCTTCTAATCATGCCTTTAAAGCTTGTTTTATCAAGTTTCATGTTCATATAAAGTCTTAGGAGCATTAGACATGAATTTAGACTAGATTGGATGAAATTTGAGTCTTATTTTGTACACTTTATTCCTAGATCCGAATTTACTATTACTATAATTATCATACTTCTAAGTTGTTGTTTTTCTTTCTCAACAATATCTAAACATTTCTAACACATCAACCATCTATCCACTTGAATTCATCAATGGATAACCTTTCTTCAATACTAAACAATTCATCCTAAAGTCTATACATAACTATAACAAAGATAGGTTGATAGTTTAGAACTTACCTTGGCTTAAAATGGAAAAAGGATTTTCATTTCCTTTTCTAAGCAAGAATCAGACCTAGATCAAAGATTAGATGATGATTTCCTAACTAAATTAGAAGTTAACAACCTTAGCTATAATGAAAGTTTACTAATTCTTAGCAAATATTCTTACCTTGTTAGGCTAAGTTCCCACTTGAATCTTATGATAACCAAGACTTTTTAACTTGGTTTTTAGAAGTTGTTGGAGAGGGGAATTGATGTTGTTGATGAGCTTAGTGTGTAGGTAGGATATGGAAGTAAGCAAAGGGTTTATGGTTGATCATACAAGGGTTTCTAAGCTTTCTAAGTTGAAGGTTGCAATGGAAAAAGAGAAAGGAAGAGGCTGGACGCATGTTTGTAGCTGTGTTTTTTGGGTGCTTTTGTGGGATTTATGAGCTCAAATTGTAACTAACTTAAGCTTATATACATATAATAAGACTAGGCTAAGTTTTAGAGGCTAAGGAAAGGGTTTTGGGCTTGAAAAGTGCTCACAATTGCAGCTGGAATTTTCATACGATTTTGGCAAATTTGGGTAACAATTTGACTTGTGTTTTGACAGATTTTTGTGGCTATCTTTGAGGGTCTTAATTGTGTTTGTTTGGTAGCTAATTAATGCTATTTATGTGTGTAAAATTAGGAGCTTAAATTGTGTAAAAATCGGGTCAAAATCTGTTGAAGTTTAAAGTTTGAAGTTTGAAAATTTGAAATTTCTGGAACATTTCCTCTTGATTTTTGAATCGATTTTGGATCTGATTTTCTAATTAATTATTGGTGTGTGAAGAGTCCATTTAAAGGCTCTCTATTGGTGTTTAATTAGTCAAAAATATCAGCTCATTGAAACCTAGGAATATTGCAAAAATTGGAGCTCAATTTGGGTATTTGTGCTGCTATGTTTGTTGAATTTTTCCTCTGTTGCAGTTGTTAAGATCCGATTTTTGCAAAGATATTTGGAGTGGTTGTGGTTGGATTAAATGTCATTTTCATATTGAATTTTTGTGTTCAAATTGGGTGAATATGTTGAATGTGAATGCTGCAATTTTATTTGAATTCTCCTGCTGCAGCTGTTTTTTTTTTTTTTTTTTATTTGAAGGCAAATTTGAAATTGTTTTAGTTGTTTATTTGAGTTGAATTTCTTGATATTTAATGTTGATCACATGTGGAGTTTTTGTATTGGATTATATGTCATTTTCATTTGAATTTTAAAGCTCATTTTGGATCAGATTCTTCTTCCCTGCAGCAGCCGAACTTCTTTGTTTCTTGCAGTTCCAATCGTGACCACCTCTATTTTAACGTGGAATTCTAGACGTGATCTTCAATTCTGCAACTGGCATGATGGAATCTCAGGCGTTGCAACGTGGAGTTCTGCTCCTGCTCTAGCGTGAAGAAATTTGCGGCTTATTGACTTCAATTTGCTGCCGTGAATTAATTCCAACTTGTTGCCATCCTCTGTTCATGGAATTCCAGCGTGAAGACTGTGGACTGCAGCTGGAACTTCCAATTGCTGCTGATCGTGCTGCTGTTTGTGGAGAAAAGAGCTAAAGTAGGCTTCAACTTCTTCCAGCATGGATTAATGTACTATATCCTCCATTCCACTACAGCATCCTCAACCGGGAATTCCCCTCATTCACTGTGACTTGGTATTTGCACTACAGCAGCGGCTCTGCTTCTACCAACGTGAAGACTCCTCTGTTCCACGTGAAGACTTGCTGCAGCTGTATGTGGAGCCATCTTGCAACGTTATGTTCTGTTCCTCTATTTCCCAGCATGTTGCAATTTCCAGCAGACTCTATTTCATATTTTTTAAATATATAAATATATATATATGTTTATCATTTAATCCATAGTAATTAACTAAAATATTTTCATTAATATTAATTCATAAATGTATATCTATAACCGTTACATATGAGTTTTATTTAGATAAAATTATCTAAGTTACTGCAAAAACTCTGGATTATTTATATATTCACATTTTCAGTTTGAAGTTTACACGGTTAAGTATTTTTAACATTTTTAACTTAAGGGTGATTAAATTTTCAAGTTCAATAAATTAAATTAGGAACCAAGTCCTAATAAATTCAAAATTTCCTAACAAGTATAACAACAGGTTTAAATTTTTATTTTAGATCTAGATTAACAATTATTGGTCAGTATTAGTATTTATTATGTATTTATAATTCTAGTAATTTCATCTTTAGATTATTGTTTTGTACTACTAAGTTTTGTTATTAGAATTTATCTTATCAATTTTAAAACTTAGAGATTGAATTATCAGTTCTAGATATGAAATCTCGTTTTTTTATATATATATCTATTAAAGTCAAATAAATTTTTATTCGGATTTTTCAAGCTACGAATGAGTTTATTACAGTTCATAGATCTATTTTAAGATTTTTGTTGAATCATATATTTGATATTAGTTTCACATTTGCCAATTTGTTTATTTTCTAATTCTGAAATTGTTGAATGTTCTATTGGCAACTCAGGATTTTAATTTCTCATTACAATATTAGTGTAATTTAATTATTTATTTAAGATCTAGATTCTTATATATCAATCCGTTTGTGATCTTATCGTATCTTTTGTAATTCTAGTGATTTGTCTTTAGTCCATAATTTTATATCTTGTAGGTTCCAAAAATTAATCGTTTGTTATTGTGACTTAAATTTAAGGTTAACTATGATTTATTGTTGGACTATTGATCATTTTACCAAATATTATGTTTTACTGTATAGGAGTTATTTATACTAATTTGTTAGTATCAGCATATTTTTGTCTAGTGCTACTTAATATTGTTAATCGATCGAAAATAGTTTGAACACTATTATTTCATTATTTAACAAGTGTAGAATTTATTTTCTAAGTATGGAGCTTAAGAAAAAGGATTCAGTAATTTTATATTAACGATTGGTTTATCGTCGTTTTAAATTATTTTAGATCATAGAAGTTCAGTTTGTATTTTCAAAATTTTTATTAGTAACGATTTTAATCTTTCTAATTATAATCAAATTCATTCACACTTTAACAATTTTAAATCAAGAAAAAATTTGGAGTGATTTTTACTATTTGTTTCAAATATTCTATATAATTCTATATTACATTTGTAGTATTTATTATAATCAGGTTACGTAAAATTAAGGGGATTACAAAGCATTTAATCAAACACTTAATCTACATAACATACTCATTTTTAGGTTTTTAACAAATATGTTCATAGATCTTTAGTTAATCCAAATTATCACAAATTCTACATATATTTATCATAAATCCTACTACTTCTTATTTGTTATTGAGGCTACAACTAGCTTGATCCCTACTTCATTCATGTTTTTCATCTCTAATTTCCTCTATTGACTTGTTGATTGAGATGTGTGTCTTGAATTTTGAAAAATGGGACAAAAGGGAAAGAGAGAGAAAAAGAAACGAAGGAAAGGAAGAAGGAAGAGAGAGAAGGCAGCCCATAAGCCAAAAGAACAAGCAATATATATATAGATAAGGCCTAAGGATATTTTAGAGCAAACGTATTGGGTTTAGAATTTTTAGATCAATATATCTAATTCTGAAAGTGAAATAAAATTGATTTAGGAAATTGGTTTTTATCAAATTGATATTTCACTTGAGCTTAGGCTCAAATATGATATTTTTAAGAAAGTAGGTGATTCTAAAAATTTATGGGGATTATGAATATGGGATGTTAGGCTAAAGTTTAGGGATTTAAGAATTCACTAAACATTTCAATAACATGTTTGGGGTTTTAAGAATTGAAATCTCAATTTTCAAATTATCTTTATTTACCAAATTATTTTCATTGATTTATCTAATCATAATTCATATATCTATTTTATTTACATAATTTTAATCTATCTAAATCCAATTGCCAACTTCGATGAAACTTTGGGATATATCATTATACATATTGTTATATTGTTTGATCATTTATGCTTGATGGGATAATATAATGGTAGGAAGACACGTTTTTATTGTTTTGAAAAGTGTTAAAAGTGAGAAGTGTTTTAAATCTCGAAACCTATAGAATCATGTACAATGAAATAGGTTTCTGAGTGGGTACTTAGTGTTAGGAAAAGATCCGACCTTTTCCTCTTGCTAATGTGATCAACAAATAGATAATAATAAACAGAAACAAAAAGAAACAAATCGACATCAGGATTTACATGGAAAACCCCAAATCGAGGAAAGCTAATGGGACCTCCACACAAATTTCCTCTATTATCAACAAATAATGGGATTTACAATAGTTGTTTACTAGATAACTCTAGTAGATATATCTGATCTTCACCACAATGGTAGATTTCACAAGAATCAACCTTTCTCTCTCTAAGCTCAAGAACGACTTCAAATTTCTCTCTTGTGAACCCTAAGAACAATAAGGAGTATTTATATGCATTACGCAATGGCTGACACAAATAAAATCAAGGTTAGCAACATAGGGAGCGGTGTTGAAACACGTTGTTCTAGAACCATCATACGCCGGCTCAACACCGGCGGTGTGCCTGCCTACACAAGCAGCGTACCCCCATTGCCGGTCGCATTAAAGCCGGCATTGGATTCCTGCTTCTCTCAGCAACATTCAACAAATTCCAATACTAGCTAATTCTTCTTCCAAGGCCGGTGATGTACTCCCATTTCTATGTTTGGTTGCATTTTTAAAAACCGAAATCGCGATTCTTGAGAATCAATGATTCCGGCTTTGAGGGGGAATTCAATTCTGCTCTTGAGAAGGCGGAATTACGATTCCATTCTTTCCTCATAAATAGTTAATATTAAATTACCTTTTATCCTCTTACTTTTTTATTATTCACATTAATTATTAAGGATATTTTTTACAAATAACATGTCAATTTCATTTCATTTCAAGATGTATCCAAAAATATGGATGGATTTATCATTCTACCTCTCATTCCAATCCATTCTATTCCGAATGATTCTTGCATACCAATTATGGCAAAAGGAATGATTTTTCTTCCTTTCCCTTAATTTGTTATGATGGATTTTAAAGTGAAGATAAGAGTGAAAACTTCTACTTTAATGCCAACTCTTATACATATATAAAATCAAGAAGAGGGTCATACCTCTTCACGAAACAGTAGAGGATGTCTTCCATCAAGATATTCATTATGAAGAGTTATAAATTTTCATATAAAACATTGCATATTGGGTCACAATTTCTTATATTTTCCCACTTGCCCCATATCTACTTCTCTAATAACTTAAAATAAACATAATTTGCACAATAACATTATTATAAGCCTTCACTCTATTTAATATACTTTATATCATATTATAGAGCTAAAAAATTAATTAGAGTCATGGCGGTTGTAAGTCATTATCTACACATAGTCCCTTCCATGTACTACATAATTAGTTTCTAGTTTTAGTCATAACTTAATGAAGAAATGAATAAAGGTCTTACTTTAATGTTTTTATAATAAAGACAATTCATATTAACATAATTCTATTTCAAACATGTATATAATAGAAAATAAGAAATTTCAAACACACTATAATTGAGCTCAAGAGTGTCATATTAACATATACAGTAATGCTTATTTAGGACGTTCTATAATACCCATTCTTTCAACTTGCTCTCTAAAAATATTGGGCAGTAATCCTTTTGCTAATGGATCTATAACTATCAGTTTAGTGCTAATATGTTCAATTGACACTCTTTATTTCTAAACTTCTTCCTTGATGACTAAGTATTTGATTTATATGTGTTTAACACCCTTTAAATACTTGTAGTTCTTTGAGAAGAAGATTGTTGTGGAGTTATCCTAGTAAATTTTCAGCAACTTACTAATAGTATTGGAAACTTGAAGCCCTAAAATAAAATTCTGCAACCATAAACCATGAATTATGGCTTCAAAGCAAGCTACTTTAAATTCTACTTTCATAGTCGATACAGTAATGACGAGTTGCTTCTCACTTTTCCATGAGATTTCCCCTCCAGCTAATAGGAATAGGTAATCAAATATAGATTTTCTTGTATTAACACATTTAACAAAATTTGAATATAGATAATCAATCACTTCTAACTGATCGGGCCTTCTATGAGTGAGCATATGGTCCTTTCTTACTTGCAAGTATCTCAACACAAAAACTAATCTCGACTGTAGCATAAGTTTGAAGATAAATCAAGCTCCCAACGGTAGATAATTCTCGCTCCAAATCATTCGTTGGACATTACATGCAGCCCAATTCTTATCTCCTTTTTAAATTGGAAGTATGTCTACTAAACAATTGTCCATCTTAAACCTTTCCAAGACTTTATCTTGGGATAAGCCTAACAATCCTTGTGATCTAACATGGAAAATTTCAATTCCTTCGAAATTTTTTGAATAAGCTAAGCTTGAACCTTTAAAGTCTTGGCTTGTTTGCAACCCTATTCGCACCATATTTATGTTGAGACTTTGAGCCCTTAACCTTGTTGAAGTTTGTGCCCATACCTGTGTTGAGGCTTTATGCTTCATATCTGTTTTGGGGTTTTGTGCCCTTTATTGTTTTTGTTGAAACTTCGAGTCCATTATTGCTTTTTGTTAAGGAAAGTCGATATTATATTAAATATATCTTGTAAATGTAAGGAAAGTCGATATTATATCTTGTAAATTTAAGGAAAGTCAAGGTTAGGAAATATATTGTAATTTAACATGATGTTGGGGATTTGATTAGATAATAATATGGATTTATTTCCTTTCTTTTTAGATTTTTCATCTTATATATATATCCCGTTGTGTATATATTCAATGTATAGTAATAAACTCAATTCTTTTCATCAATTATCACTTTTATCAATGTTTTGCATAGGGTTACCTGCATGTTTATGTTTATATCCTAGACTGACAGTGTTGGTAAAAGGTTTAGGAAACAATTTCAAGACTTGATCTCAATAGATTTTGATTTTTGGTATCAGTGATAATATTGATTTTGATTAAAGTTAAAATTATATTTAAATTGTGAATCTTTATTGATTTGATTAATTGTTGCATTAGTTATAAGTTGCTTGTGATTCAACATAGTATTTATCGTACACAATGGCTTGTACTATTGTCTTTGGTTATTCTTTATTTTTCAGGTGTTGCTTATGCTAAGATCATAAAACTTGGACTGAAAGAAACAATTAGTACAATTAGAAGACAACAAAGTCTTAGCAAATTTAGCTAAGATTTAAAGTCAATTTTAGTAATATATGTTAGAGATTAATATAAAGAAAGATGTTTTGATAAACAAAATTGGTAGATTTATATGGTTATGCTTTATCTATGGATTTTAAAATGTAATTCTAAACCTTAAGTGCCCATTGACTGTGCTCTAATGGTAATTCTATCACAGTAGTCTTCCTTGTAAAGAGCTATTATGGTGTTTACTTTACTGTAATAAAAATTTTATGAAATATCCTTATTACAAAATATCCTCATTCAAATAGAAAACTAATAGTTTAAAATTCCATTGTAGCTCTATTTTATTTATAAGAAATATTGATTCCATTACAATATATGTATTTAATGAAATAAACAAGCAGTAAATACTTCTATCTTGGTAAGGACATATGGCGGAACCATGTATATTGATCTCAAGCCATGATAAAATATATATGTGTATATATATACCTACCCATCCAGTATTCCATAGCCCAACGTAATACCCAAGCTTTCACTTAATGGATTGTTGGTTTCAATTTTTTATTTTTATTTTTTTTTTGGTTTTGACATCTTATTTTTTCTCTTTTTCAAATAGATTTTTATAAAAAAAAAAATATGAATGAAACATAAATATTTTTACTCATAAATAGATTAAACAAATTAGATATAAATAAAATATAAATAAAAATCAAATATGTATAAAATACAAGTTAAAATCATAAAATACAAACTGAACCTGAACTAAATACTTCGAAACAGGTTTGGTTTGGAACATGACTTGAATTGAGAAGTTATAGTATTTTGGTTCTAATATGATGAGTCAGCACTGCACCATCAAAGCCGGCCTAAGCTTATCGCTTTGCGCGCGACTTAAAACAATAAAAGAAAACTTCCCGAAGTCAAGTAAACTTATATTTTAATTATAAGAAGAAAACTGACTTTTATTGTCCGAAATTTACCGATTAGAGCTGCTATATATTCTCCCGGAGGAATAGACCAAAGGAGAGTATTTTCTTTAATTATTGGATAATTAGTGGTTCGAGGATCGTCTTAATATTATTTTATCAACTTTAACGAATGATAGAACAGATGGTAGCGTTTCGCAATATAATTGTTTATAGTACTTTTTGGGCTGGACAAAGTTACTGTACTATGTCCGGTTTATAAAATATATTTAGAATTAGATAAAATTTTTTTTATAGGATTAGATAAAATTTAACTTTTTTTTAATTTTATGGTACCTAAATATTAGAACTAAATAAAAATAAATTTCTCAATAAAAATTCTGTCTAGTACTATCTTGTACAATGTGTACCAAACATGGTACAAGAAAATTATAACATCCAGTACTTTTTGTCTAATTTATTTATTCAGTCCCGTTCGTATGACCAAACACTATATTATTTAAATGAATTAGGGAAAAAAGAAGAAGAAATAATTGCACTTAAATAGTGAAGTTATTTTGATTTTAGTCTGTTTGGTTTTTTTATTTCTCATCTGTATCTTTATCTGTATTGAAATTATATGTGTAAATATATATTATTTGCATCTATTTTTTTATCTATATTTAATTTACTTGATCTTTTCATAAGAACTGTCAACTGTTTTTGTTTATATCTATTTCTGAATATCTAACTTATTAGAAAAAAAGTTTTAAAAAAAATATTTATATTACCGAAAAAAGTTATCCAAACAGACCTGCTCATGTGAAAAAATGTATCTACTATTGATGACTGCTTTATACGAAAAGTTATACACCCTCTCTTATTTTCTTAAACAGTCAGATATATTATTCACTTGATTATTTATTATTATATTTTTATATATCTGTAATACGAGTGCATTTTGTACTAGTAAATATAAAGTAGACACAGATCATACGAACTAAGATAAGATAAAAATTAAATACAAGGGAGAAAAAATAGATAAACAAACGGACCAGCTCATCTTGGCTATTTGGTCTTACAATTTTTTTCATGGCGCTACTATGGATTTTGAAGACCAAGTTTGACACTTACAGTCCCGGTTTCTGGTTTTCACCTGTCCCACACACCTTTGAAACTTGAAAGCCTTACTTTTGGAAAAGACATCTCATTGTTTTATCTTTTTCTAATCATTTTTCAGTTCTTATTTATGTTATTTTCAAATAAATATTTATCAATAAAAAATAAGATAAAAATTAGATATTTTTTATAATAAGCTGATTAGATATAAATAAAATACTGATAAAATACAAATAAGATACGAATGAAAACTAGACAATCTAAGCAAACTCCTAAATTGACAATAATAGCACATGGGAGAATGAAGATTGAAAGTACTAAATACAACACAGATTGGGATTTTTAGTTAAGAAAGTGAATGTTTATTAAGAGTAATTAAGGGATGGAGCTATTTTTTTTCCCTCTAAAATCATGGTTGTTGATGCAGAGTTCTTCCTAAAGTGATCACACATGCATCACATGAATCTCGCAACTTGCACGTGACTTCAATATGCTATTGAGGAGATGATACTTGAGGATAAGATACCTTGAGAGAATGACGGGGAGGAAAAACAAACAATCTCGGAATCTTGAATAACAAGTGACAGATAAGAGAGCTTGAGTAGACCTCATGTGTCAACTTTATAATTCTTAAGCAACTTAGAGTGGTGATCAGTTGAGTTGCCTTGTTTAATCTTTGTTAATGAAGTCTCCTCTATGAAATGTTGTTTTATCTTTTCTCTCCAAAAGTTTTCAATTGAGAAGTGACTAAATAATTATAGACACTTGGCATGGATGACGACTGTCAGATCATCTTTATGATTAATCGATGAGATGTAGTAAGCTCAATTCATGATTATTTTGAATAAGCTTCTCATAGTCTAGGTAATAGTCATCTCTTATGTGTATGAGTCTACCTAAAAAAGGTTGGATGTAGCATATATGTCCAATGATCCTTGTTTCAAGTTCACTAAGCCAAATCTCCTTGAGTTATCCCAATGATTGAACTAGACTCGCTGGGTTCTGTTACTCAATTTGTGAGTTAAGCCCAAATAATAATATTTATAATTTTAAGCCCATTTACATTTTGTTCCCAAACCAAATTTTTTTTAATAAAGTTAAAGTATTTTTGGTACCAATTGCATTTATACATACTTTGATTAATACTTGGCGCATGATGCTACCAAATTCCTTTATAGAGTTGAAGACCACTTGTTGTGGTTGATTCCTTCTTTTTTTTTTTTTTTTTTTTGGGGGGGGGGGGGGGGGGGGTATAGGGTGGTGTGGGCGACAAGGGTGGGAGGTAGGGTGAGAAGTCAAGCGCCAGCACTACAACTCGCTCTATTGTATATAGTTGTATTGTAGTGCACAAACTTATAATGCTACTTCAGTTGCATGCGTAGTCTTAGGTTTTTTTGAACGATTTTGCCTCCAAGAGGGTTGCTCATGTATCAAATAAATCCCTTTTATTAGATAATAGTCTTTCTGTGGCATAATTATATCCCTGTGAATGATCTTATGTCATGGAGTTTAATCATATACACATATACATATATATATCATTTAAGTACAAACAGTCTTTACCATGTCCACTAATGCTTTCTTCATTCTAACTCTTCCCATCAAAATGTATATTTATTTACATTATCCACTTCCATAAGTTTTCATATAACAATTAACATTTGACACTTGGCATTAATTTTTATTTTCTCTATCACGTTGCTAAACCAACATGTTGGCAAATGGTGATTATAAAGCAGCATTCTCAATTTTCTTTTGTTTTTCATAGATACTTCATATACAAATGGACTAATCCCTTCACTTCGTATAATAAGAACTAGTTCAAGACTAGTGTTTTCCTCTATTGCTTGCTCCATCCGTTTATTGCTTTCCTGTATGGCACACATTATCTGTTCATTGTTAGGAATGTTGCCTTTTGCACCGATACAAGGGTTGACATTGACGTTAAGGTTGACATCTTTTAATGGTGGCATGTCTGTATCAATTGGATTGGGGTTAGGGTTGCGAGCATCTTGACTTGCATTGTCACTTCAATTAGTTTTCCTTCTTTTTGAAGGTGCCATCATAACTGTGTCAAATTCCTCATTCCTCAGTGGAGTTGCCAAAATATAAATGTAGGGTTCTTCTTAAAATGGTCATGTATGCGTCATGTAGATCTTGCAACTTGCACTTGACATCAGAGTGTTGCTGAGGAGATGACATCTGATATTGAGATGGCTTGGAGAGAATAATGGGGAAGAGGAACAGACAATCTCAACGTCTTGAATCACAAGTGGCAGATAAGAGAGTTTGAATAGATATCGCGTGTCAACCTCACAATTCTTAAGTAAGTTGGAGTGGTGATCATTTAGGTTACCTTGTTTGATCTTTATGAATGTAGTCTTCTCTATGAAATGTTGTTTTTTCTTCTCTCTCCAAAAATTTTCAAATGAGGAGAAGTGATTGAATATTTATAGGCACTTGGCATGATAATGCTCGTTAGATTATCTCAGTGATTGACGAATGAGATGGAGCAAGCTTAATGCATGATTATCCAGAATGAGCTCCTCATGGGTCAATGTCAGTAGTCATCTCTTGTATACATAAGCTTGTTTGAGAAATGTTAGATGCAGTAGACTGGTTTAACGATTCTTGTTCTGAGCCTATTAAGTCAAATCTCCCCGAGTCATCCTAATAATTAAACCAGACTCACTGGGTCTTGTCAATCATCCCACGAGTCAAAGACTAAATAATAATATTTATAATTTTAACCCGTTTACAATGGTAAATAGAAATTGTGTTAACATTATTTTAGAAATAAAGCAATCATATCATGTCAACAAAAATTTTCAAATTATGGTAAATGCGTTACTAAACTATCAAAATATTGTCAAAAATTGAAAGTATAAACACCTCACTTATCATTATCCTATCAACAAAATAAACATCTATAAAATATTATTTAATGAGACATTAAATTGTATATACTTTAAAAATACAATGATTGATTTACCAAAGTTTAAAGATAAGACACTAGTTACAAAAGTATCCATAACTAACATAACTAAATATCCTAACATAAGCCATCTATGACAATGGAAACAATTTAGTGTGAAAGACAAGCATAAGCTGTCTAGTGTCTACCAGGACTAAGGTAACATCTTTGTCTTAAAATCCAACACCTTCTTTCTCTCTCTCTTCTTAACAAAATAGCCCCACCTGAACATTGCCTTAACCATAAGCCAAACAACAATACCTCTGCCATTTCCTTTTGTAGAAATTCTACCAATTTGCGGATTGGAAGAGCTCTCGGTTCCAAAGCCATTGGATAGATCCAGCATCTCCTCGTTCTTAGCCGTAAAGTCTTCAGAGTTATCAAAGAATGACAAAAACTCTTCGATGGAGCACTCTCCTTTAAAACGAGAATTTGTGGGGCAGAAGAATGATGGAGACTCATGTGGTGCAGGGCATTGCACATTTTCATTTCCAGAAGTTTCCAGCTGGTTCCACTGATTGGCACCTTGCTCCAAGATGATGCTGGTGGGATATGTTCCATGAGACTGCATCAAAGACTGGGGTGTGATACCAGCACTATGGTCATGATTTACATTGCCAAATCCAACGGTGGAATCTGATTGTCACATGGCATTAGGAAAACACATCAAGAAAAAGTACAGAAGAATACACCTTAACTTCCACTCATCTGGCTAAACTACATGATCACCAAATGTCATCGTGTTAGTCAAAAGAGGCTAACCCATCAAAAGCTAATTTGAACTCATTAAAGTTAGTTGCACAACCATTTATTCATAAAGCTTAAGCTTGTAGATACAGTATGATCTTCCTATATTCATTCCTAGTCATAGACATTTCTTAAATATGTCAACTCTTCAAGTATGAAAATTGAATGAAGATCTATTAAAGAAACAGTAATGCTTTGATCTTGTTCATTGTATTACTCACCTCCTGATAGAGGAGCTTCAGAACTTTCTGCTCTAGGGAAGCTCAATGGAGTCAAGCGATGATCAGATGGATCATCATATGGTTGCTGGTTCATTGGAAGTACACCCGGACAAGCAGACAAGCTTTTGCTCGGCACTGGATTGGAGAAAAAAGCAAAAACTTCATCCCTGAGCTCTTCTACATGATTCCAATTCTTACAAGCTGCTTTGATTAAGTCATCTGCATGTGCCTAAAAAAGATCAATTAATCATTGTGACTTTGAAGTTTGCAGGATTTGCATATAAATCAATAAATACAAAACTGCACTAAATCTAACAGGACTAAATTAAAAGGTTGGTAAACAGTGGAGCCAAGTCTAATCTAGTATCAGGGCTAGTTTTCACCATAACCTGTCATATTGTACTTGTTGAGAAAGCATTGCCAACTACTTTACAAGTAAGATTTTCTTGTGGGCTTCCATTTCTAACATCACCTAACCATAAGCTATTCAATCTGTCTGTTGTTGATTATCTACACAGCTAAAAGAAGGCAAAGGCCATGAAATGTTCTGAGAACTATACATTTGATGATATTATTAAAGTGAGAAGTTTAAAGGCCATAATCACATGGCTATTTGTAATAAAGTAAGCAAATTACCATTATGAAAGATCTAACGGGTTAAAGATGTATAAACACCTAAATTTTCAATTACATAAGAAATTTCCTAAATAATGTTTACACAATATTGCGTCAGGTATCGTAAGATAAAAATTAGAAAAGGATGTCAACATATGATAGGGGGACATGTGTGATAATACTGCAAAATAAATGCTGAAAATTTAATATATACGTATACAGAATAGGTAAGTATATAGCTGCATAACATGTTTGTTAACATGTTGAGGACAAGCACTAATATATCGTCATATCATGAAAGATTCGGTAAAATAATTCAATTTTTTTTTCCTTTTTTTTTATTTCAAAAACCTTACAAATCATAGCATTTTGTCATAATTACCATCCATGGTCTTCACCGTATGAAACTTTATTGTTCCAAGCATGACAAAAACATAAAAAAAACTCTGATTTCTCACGTTAGACTATTTACTTAAGTCATGTCTAGTAATAAGTACCGAGTAAAGTTTTCACTATGTTGATATACAGTATATAATGGCAATATCAAGCAGTTCCCGATTAAGCTGTCAGGTTTAGATGACTTCGTGGTTTTTCATCTTGAATTTCTAGGAGTTGCTAACTAAGATATGCCTATATCTATTCGATAAATATTAGACTATGTCTTGAATATAGACTTCTAAAATGCTATTATAGTAGTATATCTAAGCATGCATATGTCTTACACCATTAAGGTTGACAGATGTGGATACATGCATATACAGAAGCACAGGTTCCATGATGAATATGTTATTGGGTCTTGGTGGCACTCATTGATACCATTAAACACATACCTTTTGACTATCAGATAGCTGATCTTTTGTTCGGCGTTCCCCACCAGCAATCAAACCTTTCAGTTCACAGATATTGTTGATCACAACACCACAATCCTTCCTGTCATCAATATAGTATATGTAGCTTTTCCCATTCGGAACACATTTATTTGCATGATCTATAAGAACACTCCACTTTTTATCTGGTATCCCTTTTCCAAGAATCTAGATGGATAAGAGGCAAAAAAGATTCAACAAATATTCAAGGAGGGAAAGAAAGGAAATTAACAGATCAAGTATATTACATTTCTCAGTTTCTTGGTGTCTCCAACCAGATGTCGCACAAATTCTTCAACTTTATATATTCCTTCTTCATTAAGCCTCTTGCAGTATTGTCCATCCTTTCTAATATTCTTCAATCTCCATATCTCATCTTCTGATGCAGGCTCAACGTGTTTCTCATATGCTACAAATTGAATGAAGATAGAATGTGAGGAAATTGCAAAGTTCTTGCATATGTTTGATGGACATATATAATATATAGTTGTGTGATTCTTTAACATTGTATAGGTTTTTTTCCTGAAGTAGATTCAACCAGATTCTAATTAATAATTCCGAGAAGAAATATCAGCAATGCTAGATAAGCATCACTATTCCTATTGTTGAGGTTAGCATTATAAGCAACTAATTAAAAACTTAAGCTTATAAATATGGCATGGACCTTTATGTTTATTAGTTGACACTCCACTCAAAACATTGACTGAAGCCCTTCAAGTAGAAGGTTAATTTAAATAGGGATGAGATGATGTAAGGGATTCAACTTAATCACTCTTGCTCTCTGATACGACGTCAAGATTAGTATCACAAACAATTGATCTAAAAGTTTAATCTTATAAATTGGGGTGGGGTTTTATATTTATTATTTGACCTCCATTTCCCATAAACAATTTTTTCTTGTTAAGGTTAGCACTACAACCATCTAATCTAAAAGCTTGAATATGTAAGGATTGGAATTTTTGACCCTCTGATCTACTACCATGTTGAGGTAAGCACTACAACTATCTAATCTAAAAGTTTAAGCTTGTAGATATGATGTGGGTTATTATATTTATTCTATAATATTCCCTATATAAATTATAGCAAATTGCACGACTTACCTTTTCCCCTATATTCCATGACAGGGAATTCTTCTGTGATGGCTTCACGCACCCGAAAGTCCTCACAAAATCCAGATGCAACCTTGACTCCTATCCTGAACGTTTTGCTAGGGATCCAACTGCTATTGTCAGTAAAAGTCAAGTCCCTCAACTCCCCAATGCCCTCTTTAAGCTTCACTTGCAGTTCGCCAATCAGAAGGGGGGGCATTTTCTCCTTACGCTTTTTCACCATGCATTCCTCAAATTCTTGTACTGACCAGGTATCTTGGTCTTCCTCTTTAAAATCTCCTTTAAGCACAACAACGTCCAACTTTGCACAAGAATCAGGTCCTGATGATACAACCCTGCCTGTGTTTGCGTCAATCAATTCAATTAGGATTGGACCCTCCAGTTGTTCTTGTAGTGGTATTGCGTTATAGACAGGGCTGGGTATCTTTGTTTTAAAGCAGCTGCATGTTTCTAGTATCTGTAATTTGATTACTATTTGGAAGAGTCCTGCAATATGATTTATCATCAGTGTGCTTAAACTTTGTAATACTAAAGGTAGAAGCAATTATTGAAGAACACTGCCAGAAGACGAGAAATAAAAAGAGGGGGAAAAAAAAAAAAGACTCCATTGAACAAACAAAAGAAAAAAGGATATAAAATTCATTGTGATTACTGTCTACTTATAAAAAATGAAGGACTTTCTGAGTATGGTTCTCAAATCTATCACAGTAAATGCACTTGAGGAATGTAGATACGTGCAAAGATAGATATAGGCGAGCCACGAAACTTAGTGATGAAGAAAAATATACGTCTACTTGAAAGTATCAATCCATATAAAATCCAAACCTTTCAACTAGCACGGAGGAGTGAGGATTAGGATGATCCATTCCTTTGCAAACCTGTTCAAAAGCCATCACCTTGGTAAATAAATATAAAAAATTGCAGGAATCACAGAAGTTTAAGACCTTTAGACTTGATACTGCAAAAGCAATATCTAACACCTTTATACCTTTATTAGATCAGTCATGAAATCCTCTTTCAAATCATATAGATCAACAGCAGCTGTGTAACCATATGCAGCCTACTCACAAGTAAATTGAATATGTGTAACTTACAAGTTCCCGAATTGCATTCTCCGAAAGGGAGTTTTGTGGAATATGTCCTTTTAATGCATTTTGAATTCGGCTGCATGAGAATTTGATTAATAAGAATAAGTGATGTTATCCATAAGTGATCACTTGAAATAAATTAGAATATCAAGGAAAGTGCAAAGATAATAGAACAGATAAGACATTTAGTTTAGCAGGATGGAAGGATTACATGCTGCTACATCTGGATATAAGACATCCACCATAAGTGTGACATTGTTGATTGGAATGCTAGAAAGTGTTATGTAATAAATATTATTAGATAATAAATACAATAGCTCGTGCCATATTGACAAGTTTAAATTTTTAAATTAGATGGTTATAGTGCTGTTCTTGTAAACCATGGAAAGCATCCACCTTTTCTTTCATGACTTGAGAATAGAAAGGACTAGTCTTGACACAAATAGTGAAAGATCTCCTGCACACTTATCACATTCCCTATTAAATTAAATTGTCTACTTAATGGGTTTTAGTCAAAGTCTCGGCCTACAAGTAAAAGAGAATATTATGTAATAAAAATTGTTAGATAATAAATATATAGGATCTGTTTGAATTGTCGAATTTTATCTATATCGTATTTATATCCGATCTACAACTGTAATTTAACCATATCATATTTGCATTGTATATGTTTGGTCTATTTATGAGTAAAATTGTCAATTTTTCATCAGTACTTATTTCTTAACAAACATCTATTTGAAAGCGACAAAAATAAAATGCCAAAATAACCAGAATATGATGAAACGAACAGACCCAGCTCACACCATACCAGAAAGGTATCTTACAAACAGAGGCTTATATGGCTGACTTGAGTCGAAGAAGGAGTAGATATTATTAGGATGATATATCACATATAGAAATGCAAAATCTAAACTAAAGCAAACCAGGGCATTTAGCCGTATTCACTGACAGTCTGATACTGACAAGAAAAAAAATATGCATATTGAGTTGGCATTGGAACAGGGCATTCTTTAGTTTCAGCTTTCTTAGTTACAAATAGGGAAAATGTCCATTGGCATCACATATTTTGCAGTTTCCAACGAACATGAGCATCAAGTATATTGAATAGACACCAAATACTGAACAAATAAGATTAGTTACTGAAGCTACTCCCATAATTTTACCTATCCTAGAACAGAAGTTGGGATGTTTCCTTTCTATACTAGTAAACTT
This sequence comes from Combretum micranthum, assembly GCA_024138025.1. Lineage (NCBI taxonomy): Eukaryota > Viridiplantae > Streptophyta > Magnoliopsida > Myrtales > Combretaceae > Combretum > Combretum micranthum. Next base: position 83,574 of record JAMXBD010003502.1, on the reverse strand, counting down.
TTGTTCAGTTATTTCAATCGATGAAGGATTAAATGTCTCTTAGATGCCACAGTGAGTAACAGCACGGGTAATTTTTTGCCTCTATATTCTGTCTTTTAACTCTTTTGGGTGGTCATTATACAACATCAGTTAACCACACAAAATTGCAAGTACAACCATTTTATAATATATCTCAACAGAGAACAGAACCGTCGAATTAAAAAAATATGCTCACCTATCAATAAGCTCTATCAGGTCGGGCTTGACTTTCTCCCATCCTTCTATAACCTGTCCATTATTAAAAAGAGTGACAAATGAATCATTTTCTTTTTCAGAGTTACAAGTTTCCCTACCAAAAAGGGAACAAAAGCAAAAAAAAAAAAAAAAGGAAAAGAAAAAGTTATAAACTACCATTCTTGTACTTCATTTACTTTAAAGCTATTGGATTATAAGTTTTCTTCATTGAACTTCTTCATCACAGCATTGAAAGGTTGGAGCAGATTATTGCCTGCATGTATATACCTTAAAACATGTGTGCAAGATTCATTTAAGTGTGATGAGTACATAAAATCCCCCCTCAGTAAAAGATCAATAACTACTTGTATCTATCTATCATAAAGAGTAAGCTATCGAAGGGAGTTCTCTATCCAATAAAAAATGTCAGATTTAGCTCCACAACCAATTATTGATCTAAAAGTTTAACCATCTTGATATGGTGCGTGCTTTTATAATAATTACTTAATAAGAACCGTCCAACTCGAAGATTGGCAAGTAATCTGGAAATTTATCTTACCACTTGTCGAATATCATCCAAGGTGAAGTGTCCTGGGCAACCATTAATCTCATGTTTCTGCAAGTTTGACCTGCATGAAAACTAGCAGCATCATAGCTAATCATAGAAAACTGGAATCCAGAGGACACCCAGACTATTTTCCATCATTCTATAAAGTTCAATGAAATCCTTCTTTTCTTGTTTCACTGAGAATTTGGTGACGAAGTGAGAGTGGTGATAAACAATGTAACTTGGAGGTTAGCATTTTCAATGGAATTTGATTTTTCCTTTCCATCAAGCAATAGATATACAGCTTACACTGTATATACTGGTTCAATCTTTAGATTAGATGATTATAATACCTAAACTTTATCATTTTTTTGTAATTACCTACTTAAACAGAATTGGTTCGGTTACTATACAAGATGTTTTCTAAGTTCAGCTAGTTAATTGTAAAGATGGGTCCAAGTTTACCCGTTCTTTAAAATTAACTAGCTTAACTTAGAAAGAATCTATATAATAACTGAATTAACTTCTATTTAGTCAATTATAAAAATAAATGAAGTTTAGGCAATAAATAGGCAAAATAGAAAAAAAAAAAACTCAGTTACTAATTTAAAACTTTTAAGTTTTAGGTAATTAATTGCTGAATGGATAAAATTAAAGTGTGAAACGCCTAATGGAAAAAAAAATGCAAGATTTAATCAAAATAAAAGCTAGCTTCTCTGGAATTCAGTTCTGTGATTCTGATCTGCACAACTTTCAGAATCAAAGGTGAATTACATTTCAACTAGCACTTTCTTGTATGCTTAAGACAAAATCATGATAAATGCTTTTTTCAACTCCTATTAATATACTTGGAATACACGACAGAGGAACTCAAGCTAATTCCATCAACATGGAAGATATGACAATAACACAATTAGGATGACAAATCAGAGTAATTGAAGTTTAAGAAACATACAAAAGCGTACTTAAGAAAGTTTTACCACAAGTATATGTAATTTTTCATATATAATATGATAAAGCAAAAATTCCATAATGTAAATCTCAATTCGAACAAGCTATCATATGAAAACTACACTGGAAATTAATGATCACAATGAAGAGAGTGCAATAAAAACATGTAAAATTCAGCTAAAAACGAAGCAAAAGAAGAAAGAATTACGTGACTGAAGAAGCTGGGCGTTTACTTTGGCGTTGACCTCCATATTCTTCTCCATCTCCACTACTAGTGCTAAGCTCAAGAGGCCTCTTATGCTTAGGCGGAACCATGATTAGTAGTGGATGTGATTGTTCAGTAAGAAAATGGAAGAAAAACAACAAAAGAAAATCAATGAGAGAAACTGGTGGTTGAGTGACTACCATTGTTGATGTTGTTGAAGGTATTTATAAGAACAAAATTGTACAAGTTAATTTTCCAAGAAATGTTGATTTCATTACGAGGAAATGTTGCTCCATTTTTTCCGTTTATGAAATTAGAAGTTGTTTACGCGGAATTGGCAGAGGATGTCTGTTCGTTTTGGTCCGGTAAGTCTTATCCTCTGGTTGAATTTTCTTTAAAGACGGGTGGGAGGAGCTAGGCGTATTGTTTTAAGGAATATAAATCACTCAAAACACCGCTTAATTCCTGCTTTTTGATGTAATCTTGCTTTTGTTTTAGCAATTATACCTTCTTACCAATATATATATATATGTATATGTATGTATGTATATCACTCAAAACCATAAATGGTGAAGTTGTTTAGTGACTTAAAATTTTAAAAATTTATAAAAATATGAAGGTATTGTCTGATGATCATAAAGCTATAAACGAATCGAGTTGAAAACGATAGTTCGAACTCAATTAGGATAAAAAAATAAAAACCCTCGAAACTTGAGGTTGACTTAAACTCGATCGAGCTTTAAATTTGAAGTTCGAATTTAACTTGAGTTAATATTTGATAAGCTTAAAATCAACTCGATTAGACTCTATTTTTCCTATAAAAATCAATAGACTAAAAATAACTTGGAACCTAGGAATAGAGTAGGTTTTTAGTTGATTTAGTCTTAAATATAATAGTTGAGCTCATTAGATATAAAGAAAAAAACAAGATATAAACATATGCTTTAAAAATGGAAAAAATACAAGTTTTATAATTTTTTTATATACAAATATAAAAAGCTCAAATAAGCTTACAAGCTACTTGAGTTGAGTATTTTAAAAATTGAACTTGAACTCATTAGCTACTCAAGTAATGCAAACTCAAACTCGACTCAGTTGTAGTTGAGTAAAATTTAAGTTATTTCTAAGTCAATCTCGAGTAGCTCGAAAGTAGTCTCAACTTACTTATAGCCCTATCTGCTCAAAATCAATGATGTAGTGGTACACTTGTAATTTGCCGTTAGTCTTCTTAAAATAGGTAAATTTCATTAAAAGTGTCAATGTTTAAAAGTAAATTTATTTAAGTTGACTAATTAAAATGAGAAACCAATGTTTAAGAGTAAACTTATTTAAGGTATAAATGTTTTGAGTAGTTAAAAAGAAAAATCAATGCTATGTAAAATGATTCAAATAAGATATCCATAATTGGCCATTAATGAAAGATAAAAAGTTAACTGAAAAATAATTTAAACGTTGATAACTCAAATGAAATTTATGAAGGGTTGATCCCTTATTTGATTTACTTTGTGACATGTTGATTCCTTCTTTTATTCACTTAAAACGTTGATATCTTAAATAAATTTATATCAAAATATTTAAGATGTTAATAGCTTTTGGGGTATTTTACCCTTTCTAAAATTGGAGTATTTTTTCGTTCATTTATTTTTATTGGTCTAAACGATTAGTCAATATATGTATATCAACATGTCTAGTTATGATTTCTTTAGTAAAAACTATTATTTAAAATGGTTTAAGTAAAATATTTTACTTTTTACTTTCAACAAATCCTTTTAGGGTGCAACTATTATATTTACATCACATGCTTATATTTCATTATTGAGTTGCATCATAGTGTTGATGGTGGTAGTAGTGGTGAATTGGTAGAAAGATAATAAGGTAATATGGGTAGTAGTAATAGAAAAAGTAAAATAGCAGTTGTGCTCCTATTATCACTGAGGTTGCAATGATGATGGTGGTGATGGTAGTAGTAATAGTGAGATTGTAGTGGTGATGATGGTGATGATTGTAGTTATGGTGAAGACAATCTTGTGTATTGACATCATTGGTACGGTAGTGATTTGATAATGATGATTTAGTGTAGAAACATTAGTGGTAGGGATGTAATCGGGTTAGCTATTATAGGGTTGTCGACTCGCCCGATCCATTAAAAACCCTATAGAGTTTTAGGGCAGTATTTGGATATGTAGTAAAAATCTCATAGGATTATAAGGTTGAATTTGGATCATATAACAAACTTGATGGATATTTGACAACCCGGTATTATAATTTTTAAAAAATTAAAATATTACTAAAGGGATAAGAAGAGGAAAGAAAACATGATGGCTCTATTATCTATTTTACCTCCTAAAGATATTTTTTTTTTTATGTCTACTAGACTAGTTACGAATTTTAGAATCTTTTATTAAATTTTGTTCAAGTTATGTTTGCTATGGAGATTAATATTATTTGCTATATGTTATATTTTAGTCTCAGTAGGAGATTTAATTTAACCATGTTTTTAAGATATTATACGGTGACAAAAGTAATACATTTATGTGTTTAAATGTTGTATAATGAATGTGGTTAGGAATGCAATCGAGACGGGTTTGGGACGAGTATAATAAAACCCGAATCCGAACCCGATACCCAATAGGATTCCCAAAACCCGTCCCAAACCTTATAGGGTTTTTGTCCATGAACCCAAAACCCTCTAGACAAACCCTATAGGGTACCTGAACCCGAACTTGAACTCGAACCCGATATAAAATTAGAATACTTACATAATAAAATATTTAAAAACATCATTATAAATGTTTTTTTTTCATATTTTTCTATTTCTGATCTGTTCCCACTTTATAGGCCAAGAAAAAAACTCTTATCATTGCTCATGCAATCCTTTTTATAAAATCTCAATCATTTTCATAAGAAGAAAATCATTAAATGAAATAGTGCGGCAACGGGAGTGAGAGGCTTAAATTTGACGAGAGTGAGCCAAGACCAAGATTGAAAGTGGAAACCATAGAGTATTAGTCTATTGTCCTAGGGTTTTTTACTTTTTCTAAATGATTTAATAAAAAAGAAAAAAATAGCTTTACAATTAATGGAGCACAGCTGGTTAATTTCAGAGACTAAGACTAAACATAATATATATATTTATATATTTAAACGGGTTCGGGTTTCCCAACAGGTTTTATACTTGTCCCAAAACCCATCCCAAAACCGTATAGGGTTTTATTATTGATCCCAAAACCCATCCCAAACCCTATAGGGTATTTATCTGGTTGAATGGGTCGGGTACCCTATAAAAATTCGCCCGCTTACATCCCTAAATGTGGTCTGCAATATTTTCTATTAATTCCACATGCACCATTTCATTTTTGAATGTATAGGGAACTTGTGTTAAAAGCATCAACTTTTCTTAAATTTATTATTAAAATTTGAAAATAGATTAAAAAAGCATAAGGTTTTATGGTCGGATTTCGAGTTATAAATCAAACTCGGTATAATGGATTTGGATATAGCATAAAAACCCTATAAAGCCATAAGGTTGGATTTGATAGACCTTATAGGGTAGCGGGTCAGGTTTGGGTTCATATGATTCATCTAAAACCCAACCCAGTTACATTCCTAATTAGTGGTGGTAACGCATCATGGTGAAGGGATGACGTTAGTGGTAATAGTCTAGAGTGGTTGTCTAGGGTAATGTTGTTACCTATTATTTTAAGCTTATCATTAGTTGGATAATTAAATCTTATATCATACACTCATTGATACAAAAGCATAAATAAAGAAAATAATTAAACAAACAAAAGTTATTAGTTATAATTTTAATAAATTTAAATTTGAATATATAATTAAGGGTCATTACATAAATTTTCTTGAAAACTTTGGAAATCACATGTATCCTTAACTTTTTTTAAAAGTCAATACTTACCTTCAAATTGCTAATGTAATAATGACATAGAAATTTGGTTGATTTAGTGCTGACATATCACTAAATATAATATATGTAATTAGAAATGTTTAAATTTTATTTAAAAAAATTCTAAACATCAAAAGAGCAAAACTCTAATAAAAAAGAAAAGAAAGGAAAATTCAAAATTTTTTTTAAATCATACTAAATGTAAGTGTCAACATTTGAAAAGGTTAGAGATGATTAATGACCTATAATCTAATGACATCTTTCTTTATCATTAATATGAGAGGTCTCAAGTTCGATTCTCTCTTTTCTTATTGTATTAGCCATAAAAAAAAAGAGAAAAAAAAAAACTAGAGTTTCCAGGATTTGCATGATTTACCCCCAAAATTAAAGAAAACCCCAAAGTCTAGGAAATAATAATTATGAGATTATTCCGTCGAGATGTATGACTATACACACTTACATGTTGTGATAATATAAGTATCAGTACTCAAACCAAATGATTTACTTAACCATTGATTACTCAATTATAATCGAATACAATTGGTGGAAAGTGTTTACGCTCAATTAATAAACTTTTAAAACAAAAAATATACAAGCGCCCTGTGCTCCACCAATTTCGTGGGACCTTGTATTAATATTTAATGATGCGTCAGGGTTTTAGTACGACGCATTGGGAGTTGGGACGATAAAAGAAGTATATTGACGACGGTAACCGATGAGTAGGGACAATAGACAGTTTCAATAAATTTCCATGCTGTTCGGTTAATATGGATGGTTATTCAAATTTTTTTTACTATTTAATCCTTGCCTCATTCTATATAAATTATTATTATGATATTTACTTGAGAAAAATAATAATTTATAATAAATTATTATTACGTAAAATGATGAATAACAATTTATGTCAATACGTCAAAAAATTATATTATTTTTATCAATCTTGTTATTAATATCTCTATCTTAAAAATATCATCCATATAATTATCTTTTTCCTATAATAAAGATAACATTATAATAGCAATTGCAACAAGCCATAAAGAGTTTGAATTTTAGGACATATGCCCAAGGGCAATTTTAAAATGGATTTTTTATATTAAATGACAAAATTTAAGGAGTTAATTTATATATTGGGATGATTTAAAAAAGATTCGGAGCAATGGCTTCAAGCAGGGACGATGAGTTGCTCATTTTAAACTTCTTTTAGAGAAGCTCCTGAGTAGAGAGAGGCTATCCATTGATCTAGATATGGGGATCCTTTAATAGGAGAACACTTTTTTTTTTTCTTTCCCCTTGTTGAGAAATTGAGACAAATATCATGCTGCCGTTCAAAAATCAAGCAAAGTTTAAAACGAAGAGCATACTTCCATTTTTGAAACATTTGCGATTGATGCTTTACGGTTCTTTATTTGTCAACCGTTAGTTTGGATCCTTTAAGAGTGTTTGCTCCTTTTTCCTATCTCTCACTCTTAACTGTTCTTATGGGTTGCTCTATGTCACTCTTATATGGCTTGTAATGCAACATGCATGTTGTATGCACTTGATCATTGTAAGTGAATCCCTTTTAGAGGAGAGCAAAGAAACTGATCAAACCAAATCAGTTTGTAAACCAAACCAAACTGAACTGAAAATATGGTGTTTTTTTTTAATAATTTGGTTTATAAAATTGTCAATCCAAACATAAATTTATGGTTAGATTAAAAAGGTAAATCAAACCAAGCTATAAAACCAAATCAAATTATTTTAGATAAATATAATAATATTTTATTTATAACTATAAATTTTCTTATAATGATTGATTAAATGATGTAAATATTCTCATAGATTCATTATAATATTTATTATTTAATGAATATTGGTTAATATTAACTTGTTCTTTTTTAAAATTGTTTTTTAGATTCAAGATATATCTTTCAGTAGGTAACTTAATATTGTTTTTTTAATAGTTTTAGTTCTTTAGAGTATGGATGTTTATTTAGTTTTAACTCTTATTATGTATGAATTGTTTAAGATAATTTTTAATTGATCACTTTTATTTGTGGATAACTTTTGTTGATAGTTTTTATTAGAAAAATTTGCTAGTAGATGATTGACTTAATGATATTACAAAGAATTATAGGTTATGATTTGCTATGGATTAGTTAGTGAGTGTACTTTTTAGTGGATGGTCGATCGATGACAAAATGATTTTAAAAGGACCATGAATTATGAATGTGATATATTTATAAAGTATTTTATTGCAATTTGCAGCTTGAACTTTGTAAAGTAATTTAAATATTTGAATATCCACATAAATGTAAAACATCATAGCTAAGTTTTTTTTTTAAATTAAAATTTTGATTTAATGAATTATTCAAATTGAACCAAAGCGTTATTTAATGATTTAAAAATTTTCTTATTCAAATCAAACTGTTATTTAAGGATTTAGTTTTGGATGAAAAAAAATTGAATCATAAATTATGATTTGATTTGATTTTTAATAAAAATCTAACGAAACCAATCTATACCCACCTCTAATTCTCTTCATGTAAAAAGTATTTTGATGAATTCAAATAATAAATATTTAGGTTCTTTATTGAATCAACTGGTGCAGTTGAGCTAATAAGTATTAGCCTATTTTTTATGTAGTATGTAATGGAATGGGTTAGGAATGGCCATTTAACCCATACATCAAAATGGATTGAGAGGGATTAATTTTAAAGCTCCAAGAATGACGGTTCTAAGCGTGTGATTTTACATTTGAATTGGAATGGTTAAAGAAAAAAAAGGCTTTACAAAATCAAGTAAACTTTAAGAAAAAAAAAAAGGCCTCTTGGCGAAGTGTATCCACCGTTGTCTAATCTCTTTATTTCCTTTCCGCCCAAACCAAACGCATATTTATTTTTGTATTTCCACCAACTTCCTTTGGTTTTCATAATTTTCCACCCATCCAAACACACAATAAACGTCATCGATTTTATATAGATTTAGTGATTATTATGTTGTTATATGAGGACCATCATGCTTTAGTGCTATTAAGCTCAATTCTTTCGTATGTTGTTACCAAACCAATAACTAGGTATCATATGAACCATTTGAAGGCAACAGTGACAAGTTGAGATTGATTAGTTCCAATTTTACAAGTAGAATCTATATCTCAAGGCCGTTTGACCACTCATAGGTGGCTTAAGAAACCATAGCACTTAAAAGTTTAGGTTGTTTTCTAATGCAGTAGCGGAATCTTAATTAAAGTCAGCATTTATTACTGACAGTTTCAAATTTTGGGTTTTGAAACCGCCAACATTAATGATAGGTTACTAGTTTTTATTTACAACATTAATGGTCGATTACACTATTTATTTGTATTTATTATTTAGTCAATTTTTTATTTATTAGGATTTTAGCATTTAGGATTCTATCTTTTAGGTTTCTTTTAGTCATTATTTGTATTTATTATTTTGTCTTGTAGGATTTTGTCTTTTGGGTTTCCTTTGTAATACTATAAATAGTCTTTAAGGCTTTTGTAAAAAGATAAGACTTTTGAAATATGATATATTGACATATTTGATATTGAATTGAGAAGATTTTCTCTGGATTTGCAATTATTTAGCAATTGTGTGATTAAGTTCCCTTGAATTGATTTTAGTTATTTAACGCTTCCACACTTCTTAAGCCTAGCAAAAGAATTAAAGCTGTAATAACATGTGTATCAAATTAATACAAGAAATCTAGATGTGAAGCCATGAGTTTGCATGTGAATAATTGAGATATATTGCTGACCAGGGATGCATTACAAATTTATTTACATAAGTACTAATGGTATAAAAATAATTATATAAATATAGCTGTAAAATCGTATGTAGTAAATGCGATTATGAATTTTATACAAAAAATTGCATTAACTAAATTCGATTTAGGGTTGGTGTAGGTAATTTAATAATAATTTTTATAATTTGTATTTTGTTAATTTCTTTTTACAACATTGGTAAACATATATTACACCTTGAATAACTCATGGTTTAGTTATTGATTACGACCATTATTTTTAAAGCATCAAAAGCTTGTGAAAACTCCTAGATATTACAATAAGTCTATATTTAGTTGAGACATTGTCATTGTAGAAATAGATTATCAATTATGTAATCGATAATGTAGATCTTGTATTTAGAGGAAAGAAGAATGAAATAAAATCATCAAGACCATGATGATCACGATCGTAACTAAAATGAATTTTTGCAAAAATCATGAGCTAAATCACGGTTGTGATCAATGCCAAAATTTCACTGCTGTGGAGATCACAAGCATGATCACAGCCATGATTGAAGATCTACCTTGTATCTCGTGTTCCACGAGCTTTGTCACGGCTATTATTGGAAAAAATATTGGGTGGATATTACACGCCAGGTGGATATACACGTGGTGTGTAACTCCCAATTTTATGCTAGCACATGGATAATGTAGTAGGTGGTTTTCAAAGTAACCACTACCCACATGTCCACGTGTTAGAATTCCATTTGGAGTTACCCACCACGTGTATATTACATGTGGCGTATAACACTTACTGAATCTTTTCTCTATTGGAAAAAATATTGTGCCTATCGAGTCTCTATTTTATTTCAACAGTTAATTTCAAAAAATTGCAACTTTTGATCAATTTCTTTAGAAGTTTTATGTGTTTGGATTGCATCTACTCATGATAAAATGATTTAGATTAGTTGATAACTAATCAGTTTGAAATCTAAAGTAAGCTACCTATATCTAAACAATGTGACTCTTGGAAAAAGTCGTGATGTTTGAAATATCAATTTATGATACAATATGACACTAATGTAATTGATCATTTCATTAAATTCTTTTCTTTGTATCTCTTTCTTAACTAAGAACTATACACATACGTCTTAAATTCTCTTTAAGTGTGGTTTGATATTGAATATTTACTATTCAAGTATCAAGACTTAGTTATATGCTAGGAGAATTTTGTATTCAAATCTTACAGTGAACTTAGTGTGTGGGCATAAATTCTCCAAGAAAAATGATTTCATCCGTGCCTTTAAGTCCATCATTGATTTTTTTTTTTTTGTTTTATCAAACCAAACTTACAATCTTTTACGTTTTGTTTATTTTCACTAACTACACTTTTTCTTAACAATCTTAGAGAATTTAAAATTCTTGTTAGTGCAATGAATGTGGTTTAAGAATTGTAATGAAGACTTTTAGAAGATTGAATTATTACTTTGATGGAACAAACTTCAAGTTGATGAAAGTGAGACACCACAAGGATGCAAGAGTTTAATAAACTAATGGTGATGACTGGCTTCCATGTAAGTCTTTGTAATTAAATTTATCTATAATGTGTGAAACATTTTCAGTATGATCTTTATTGCACATCTCTCACAGATAAAATGAAATTTAATTTCAAGAAATGGTTGGAAATCGTAGGAAAGTGTTGGCATATATTCAATACATAAACATACATTGCAAACAATTTTCTATATAAAATGTGTTCAAAATGAATATTATCTATTAAATGTGTGTTTATATGGAATTATATATAAGAGTTGAAAAGCTGCTTCATAGTTATAGTATGGCTTAGTGTCATACGTGAAGAATGAATGCAAGCATTTCTATGAAATCTAAATTTTGTATTTTATTCGTAAAAGAAAAGGAAAATTAAGGAGGATGTCTTCAATTTTTTTATTTCCAAAAGTATTGAATTTAGATTGAGTATGAAAGTGGGAATTATATTGATAGGTTGAAATTATAATTGTTGTTATCTTTTGATCTTTGTATGATTAATAAGAATAGGTGTGGATAATCTCTTTGTGGGGAAATAATGTTTTGTGATTTGTTCAACTTAAAATTTATGTTATCTTAAATTATGTTTATTGACAAAATTCAAAGTTACTACAACTAAATATTTGATTCTTGAATGTAATGTTATTGCCAAATGATAAGGTGAAAATCATATTCACAATTTATCTATGTAATTTTATTATAATTTTTGGTATGAAGTTTCCTTTTGTTAAATTTATATATGTCATAATATTGAATTATACATTGTATATGGATCATAAAGTAAGTTGAGGAATTATGCATTTTATGAATTTCTTTATGTGACATTAATTGAATTTCATGGTTTGCACAAATTTAATATATAATATTTGGTATGTACTAAGTTATGTATGTGTTATTAATGATATATTATGTTTTTAGTATAATCCTGTGTTTGGAAGTTAACATTTCTCCTAGTGAAATCTATGTAGATATAGATTGTTAATTATATAATCCATAATGTGGATATTGTACTTAAAATAAGAAAGAAGATTAAAATGAAACAAAATTTTGGTATTCACCATAATCACGGGTGTGATCTTTATTATCGTAATGATAATTTTGTTTCAACGGTTAATTTTTTAATAGTTGCAACTTTTGATCAATTTCTTAAAGAGTTTTATGTATTTGGGTTGCATTGATTCATGACAATGGTTCATGTTAATTAATAAATAACTAACTTGAAATCCAAACGATGCAACCCATGTCCAAACAATATGACTCTTAGAGAAAGTTGTAATTGTTAGAATATCTAATTATTATAAATATAATGTGTTGCGATTGGTAATGTTTGTATGATCAGAATTCTTCTCTTTTTTTCTCTCTTTTGTTAACAATATTACACATATATATCTCAAATATATTTAAGTATGGTTTGATACTTGAAAATTTGCTATTCCAGTATCAAGACTTAGTTGTATCCTGGGGGAATTCCACAATACAACTCTCATAGCAAACATTGTGTGAAAGGTATAAATTTTTTAAGGAAAGCGATATCATTCGTGTTTCTAAGTCATTGTTATTCTCCAAATTTGTTTCATTAGAAATTTTTTCCTAACAATCTATGATATGAGAAAATCAATTTAATGAGATTCTTAAAGTGTGGGGTAAATTTAAGACTTGAAACGTAAAGGTTGTAATTGGTATGTGTATATAAATACCATTATGCAAATAAAATCTAGTAGTGAGTGAAATAAAAAATTTAATTCAAAAATACGATTGGTGTTTAAAATTACATTTAATGTGGTATTGAAACTCTCACTATTGAAATTAAGTTATTTGGTGTTATTTATCATTGCAAAGTGTCTTTGTGATCTTTTGATTGTGAAAAACAGAAGGATTAATGTACAATATGTGAAAAGTTTTGTACTTGTCAAGTCAATATTAGACTTTATTCAAATATTAATGTGAAAATTTGATTTGGGTTATGGTGTCAAATATCTATAGTGAATATCTCTTAATGAATGAATCTCAATATAAAAAGAAAAAAATTATAGAGTAATCATGCGTCATTTTAATGACTAAAGATTAAATGTTTGATAAGTATATCTAATATAAATTTAAGTTGGTGAATTTAAATGGAAAGATACTAAATTAGTGTTAAAAGTGTAGAGGTATAGTGAGGGTGAAGCGATAGATCAATAAATTTGATCCATACCACAAACTATATTTTATATTAAAATTGTTATATGAAATTTGTTGAATTAGAATAGTTAAGAAAATGAAATATAGCTGTGGTCATATCCTTTGTTAGCCATTTATATCTTTACAAGCAAACGATGCACCGGCGATACATGTGCAAATAAAACAACCCAACATATATAAATAAAACAAATATATTGTTTTGACAGGTTGGAAGAGGACAACCTTAGTTAGTCCTAGAAATTAAGAAATTAATTATAAATCATAATTACAATTGTATTTTTCACAGGTAATTTCTCCATATTAGGTAACTGACATGCATAAATATGATATCAGAGGTTTAGATCGGTATATAAAGATACATGCTCAGGCTAAAAAAAAGGAAAAGACTATGTCTATTTAACCCTTATTTAATTCTATTCAAACCCTATTTAATTTCATGATTTTAAAAATACCAAAAATATTTTACGCTTATATGCTAAAAAAGGGAAAAGACTATGTTATTCAATCCCTATTTAATTATATTCAAACCTTATTTAATTTCATGATTTTAGAGATACCGAAAATATTTTATCCAGAAAAGATTATGTCTATTCAACCTTTTTTAATTCTATTCAAACCTTATTTAATTTTATGATTTCAAGGATACCAAAAATATTCTACGCCCATATGCTAAAAAAGAAAAAAACTATGTCTATTCAAATCTTATTTAATTATATTCAAACCCTATTTAATTTTCATAATTTTAGGGATATGAAAACTATTTTTATGCCCATATGCTAAAAACATTATATTAAAAATATTTATACTAAAAATATTTATACTAAAGACACCAAAGGAGATAGTTTTACTTTAATAGTATAGATGATAGTGAAGTAATAATATCTAGAGATTACAATGTTAAAATAGAAAATCTAGACATATCGAGTTGAGATTGATACATATAAACATATATGTGAGAGGATTAATAAGGGATGGAATTATAACCATCACTTATGTTAAGGCCAGAAAGTAACTTAGCAAACGTTTGATATAATGATTATATAGAAATTGCTGCTAAGATGTGCTTCAAACTCCAATAACTGGTAGTGATAGGAACTGTACCTTATTCTAGCACATCACTATTTTTAAGGTTTAAGTGGTGAAAATAAGTCACTATTAACTAGAGTGCACTATATGTACTATAAGTTAAAAGATGATGAGATATAGTAAATATATCTTAATGGATAAACTTTATATTTAAATCAATTAGTTGAATGAATTCCACCTATTTGAACTAGGAGTAGTACTACTCTTGATAAAAGTTTGAGAAGTATGCTTTTGTAAATATTCATGAAATCGGGATGAGTGCATGGCCGTAAACGCACACCATAAAACCCAATATTTGAGTGTGAACATGATTATTTGTATGAAATCTTCGATTGAGACACATAGCATGGAAGTTTAAAGCAATAAGCTACTTATCATCCTGTTACAACTTTGATGATTCATACTAAGGAATAATTCAAATCTAACAATATTATTCTTTAAGCATAATCATGGAGGTGTTTGTGTGTGTATACATAATTGACAGTCTAATGGAGGATTATAGCAATAAATTGTCAATTATATAATTCACAATGTAGATCTTGTGCTTAGGGTAAAAAAGAAGAATAAAATAAAATCATGGAGACTGCGACAATCACAATTGTAACCAAGGTTGTGATCAATTATATGAATTTCCGCGGAGATCATGGGATGATAATAGCCATGATCGAAAATCTGCCTTATGCTGTGAGTTTCATTGGTTTCGTCACACCCATTATTGTGCCTATCAAGTCTCTATTTTATTTCAACGATTAATTTTAAAAGATTGCAACTTTTGATCAATTTCTTCTAGAGTTTTATGTGTTTGAATTGCATCCATTCATGATAAATTATTCAGATTAATTGATAACTAATCAATTTGAAATCCAAAGTATGCAACCCATATCTAAACAATGTTACTCTTAGAAAAAGTCATGATGTTTGAAATATCAATTTATGATATAAAGTGTATTGCGTCTGGTAATGGTTGTGTAACTGATCATTTTATTGAATTCTTCTCTTTATATCTTGTTCTTAACCAAGAACTATACACATAAATCTCAAATTCTCTTTAAGTATGGTTTGATATTTGAATATTTACTATTCGAGTATGAAGACTTAGTTGTATCCTAGGAGAACCTTGTATTCAAATCCCATCGCAAATTTAAGGTAGGAACATAATTCTCTAAAGAAAATAATTTCATTCATGTCTCTAGTTCTATCATTGCTTTTTTAGTTTTATAAAATAAAACTAACAATCGTCAATATTTTATTTATTTTCACTAACCGTACATTTTTAATGATCATAGTGTCAAGAGCCTAAAATTTTGAATTCAATAATATGATAGAAGAAAATTTTTGGATGATTAAAGATGACGGTGTTTCAAAATTGGATCTCTAACATGTGGTATATCCAACGGTAAATTCAATTATAATAATATTTCAATTGATTTATACATTGGTGAAATCACATGCCTCAGCTATTAACGAATTTGAATTAGTGTCTAGAGGGAATGTTAGCTTAATATAAATATAAGATTAATTATAAAATCATGATGTATAGTTTTTTTGCAATTGATTGACCTATAATACCATCCATTATGTTTCCTCCTATATGTCGTTAAATAAAACATGTGGCCAGCATGCATGATAGGGAAAAAATATATATTAAACTTTAGTGGTTGGGTAATGAAAAGTTAAGGTACTAACGTGATATTTGCCCAATTAAAAACGTAAAGTTTAACCTGAATTAGAAATGCAGAAGAAGTTTTACCATGAGTGAGTTCAAGTCCACTACCCACCGAGCCAAAGACGAGTTCAGAGGCTGATTCCAAAGCCCTCTAGCAGGAAATCCCAGAGGGTTTATTGATATGATAAGCCAGTTGTCTTAGTAGATAATGTGGTTTCTGGAGAGAGAGAACAGACTGGAGTTGGAAGAACCGACAAAGCTTTACGTAGTTCGATGTCTTTAAAGATCAGTGGGAGTGGAGGAGATGGTGGTAATGGGTAATTCGCTAAGGGTTTCGAGGGCATTTACGGAATACTTGGAATTTTGTGGCGCCATGAACAGCGTTGTGAAGGAACGGGAAGAGAGGTTAGGTAGGGAGAAAAGATTGAAACGCACCCTTTTTCTTTTTTCTTTTTACTATATCGATGTCACATGCGCTAGCCATATGTTCTATTTAATGGTATATAGGATGGAATATGATCGATAGTATTACAGGCCAATTAATTGTTAAAAAAAAAAATACACGAGTTATGTTTTTATAAAAGTATAAAAACATATGTCATATTTTTTTTAATTAACCCTAAATGTAATTTGAGAATCCAAGTTTTTTAATATTGAGCCGTTAATAATTCATCATCAAGTCTCAACTTAATTTATTTATTTTAAAAAAATCAAATTTATTTATCCCATTGCTATGTTACTTTAGATGTATAGATTCAATAGAAACATGGTTGTTAAAATCATGATTTTACTATTTATTAGAATACATAGAATTGATAGAATTGTACAAAATTATGCAAAACCGGTAAAATCGTAAATATGTAAAATCTTACATCTAAATTCATAATTCGACCTAATCAATGTTGCATCCATTTTAATTAAAAAAAACATATAAAATCATAAATTCGTAAAAATGTATATTTGACTCACAATTTTGATAAATATGATCAGAGTAGTCCTTGCGTGCTATATGAGTACCGTGCTACACGTGGCTTGTGAGGAGTTATACATAATAACACACTAAGGATGATCAAGAAAGAAGTGGAATAAGAAGTACGAACAAACAATCTCAATATCTCAAATATACTTGTGATAGGTCAGAGAGCTATCAAGTGTGAAACCCTAGTAGTAGTAGTAGTAGTGAATCAATATTTGATCTCTTGAGACAAAAATTCAGTAGCACATTAATGTTTTTATCCAATTCGAATGAGGAGAGATTTGAGGTATTTGTAGAGCTTAAGTATTGATATTATCCGTTGGATCATGTTGATAGTCAATAGATCTTTTTTAGTACATAAGTTATGATGAGAAGGGTTGGATGACAAACAGCCAAGTCCAACAAATCCTACTCCACCTTGATCATCCTAATAAGGACGGACTTCTTAAGTATTGTTACATAGCCCAAAAGTTAAGCTAAATAAATGATAATATTAATATAATTTATCAATCCTTGACACCACCTAGCCAATCAAATAGGGTATAAGTAAAGATAGGCATATTATGTATTAAGGTTACCTGGTCTTCCAAGTTATAATCTATATAAAGATGTATAAATATCATAACTTCTATTTGAAAAAAAGAACACATCTTTTAAAGAAATTTCCAAAATTATTTATTACAATAGATTCTAAGACTTATTAATCACCAAATTTGACTAGCCGAGAAAAATTTTAAATTGATAATAACTAAGACTAAAGTAATATAAAATTGTATATTAATATAGAGGACTATATAGGCATTCTATTGGAAGAAAAATTTGCCGATCTTTTTGTTTTAAAGAGGTATAAGTGTCTTATATAATAAATCCAGGATATTTTAGAATTTTAATGATAAGCTAATTATTAGAAGTTGTAGAATCTCGACTCTTGGCTGACTGCTGGCTCAGACAGGTACGGTATTTGTGAGACTGGTCCTGCACGAGAGAAAAAATATAATTACTTGGAAAAGCGGTGAAAGTTACTATTTTTTTTTTTCCAATTTTCAAAGAAAAAAAATCCAATAGATTTATCACAGAAAATTGTTTTTTAATTATCGATACTGTTGATGATCTGCTCCTAATTATGGTTCTATCAAGTTAAGCCTTTTATTTCATGGATCGGACTGATAACTTGGCCCCAAACCCCCTAATCACTAATAGTAATATGATCTTAATATCGACATGAATGCAATGCTAGGTTGGCTCATCACTCAATAACAGTGGCTCGATCGGGATCACTCCGCATGTGACAGATTCATGAATCTTCCTTATAATCATCATTATGCCTCACTACAAGTGTAACTAATAAGCTAACCACCCACTCGACCACTCATTTTTTTGCCTACTACAAACATGATCACCAGTCAGTCCTTCAAAAATACTCATGGCCCTCTTTGGATTAAGGCAATGTCGCACAAAAATCGCTCTCACTTAACTTGATCAATGGGTTTATTATGGTTATTACTAACTAAAGCATCGAAATGGGCCATAGCTGTTGCCATTAACATGTCATTTGTTTGATAGACCCACTCATCAACTGATATCCAAGGCCATTTTCACTAAGTGCTGAATTCGTGTAAGCAACAAATATATTAAAAAAATGTTAGAAAATTCAAAAATAGTTCTAGTGAGAGATCAGAAGTGCATGAGATGATTGCATTTCTTTTGTACCTCACTTTAAGCAAGTTTACAATTTGCATAGCTTCCGAGATGTAATAATTACTTGCCCCACAATCAAATCAATATGTATTAATGATGTTTAACTACTTAATTGAAAAGTTTTTTTCCTTAGTGTTGATTTAGGTTTTAGCCTTACACACATTGTTGTAGTAGGACCTAATAATTGGGTCAGCTATTTGATTATTTTTACCATTCTTCTATAGGCTACCTTGAAAGTTTTCCATGAGTCATATCATGACGACACACTTCTTTTCTAAATTAGATTGAAGACTCACTAGCTTTTGCCTTTATTCATCATGAATCGCCCATTACTAAAAAGGAATCGAGTTTGATATCATTTACAATCCAAAAATAGTCCATAATCAAATTAACGAATGACTAAATAACCTATCCAAATTTTAATTTGATATTCACCAATTTTTTACTTCTAAATACCAAATTGGGATTTCTTTAATTTAGAAACAATTTGGGAGAAAGGTTATCCTTTTTCCCCTTATATCTATTAATTTTTCCTTACATTTCGAATGTGATACATAGGGGTAGGCATGGACCGGTTAACCAGTCCATGACCTCATATTTTGATTAGGTCCATAATAATCGGTTTTTTTAAACTTCCAAACCTAAATTGATCCATTATTAATAGTTAACTACTTTAACCATTAACTATTTTTTTTGTTGATAATTTTGTTTTTTGGTTTTTAACCATGTAACATAATGGTTAATTAAAAGTCATAGTTAACCATATTTTCGGCCGGTCCATAAAATGTTAAAAACTTTTGTTTCATAATCACATTCAAAAATTAAAAGTTAAAAATTAACAAGTTAAAAATTAAAGTCTGGACAATGATCAACCTAGTAATAAGTTTTATTAAAGACAACTTTATAACAAAAAATGGCTAGATGCATTAGGTCAACAAACCTTAACACCTTGTCATTACTTAAGATTTGTAATTTACAATGGATAGCTAGATACATTATGCTTTAGCACTTAAGATAATAACATAAAACAAAACGAAGATCTAATACATGTGTACTATAAGCTATATCATATCTGTCAAAAGTTCAATTTTGCATGACATTTTATCAAGTTTAGCATGATTTATGCTCTTTATATTTTTTAAAAAAATTAATTATATATAATATTATATATTTATAGATATTAGTTAACTGTCGGTTTTTCACGATTACAAACCGAAAACCGAAATTGAAAACCAAAAAAATTAAAACTATGAACCAAAACCAAAACCGATGGACTGATTAATCATATTTTTTGAATTGATTTTTAGGTTTAGTTTATTTTTTTGTCATCCCTTAGTGATACATGTAATGATATCTTATAATATTCTCTAATGCCAAGTGCAAATGGCGCGTCAACCTATGCGTTTACACATTAGAACTGGAATCTTTCTAATTCTATTACATTAGCAAAATATACAAAAGGAATAATAAGGCCTCATTGCTGCTCTGAATAGGTAGTAAAATAATGGCCCAACTGCTACTTCTTAGATTAAAAGGCCAGCTGCTTGACCGACAGGGTATCTTTAGGTATGTGAATGTGGTAGTAAAATATTGTTCCGTTATTCAATATTTATATGATTTCAATCATTGCAGGTACATATATGTGTGTTATTTCTTAATTGAGTTTTCTATAGCATTGATTATAATAATGCATCTGTGGTATTAACATATAATATGAGTATATGAGGAAAAAATATCCAATAACTAGTGCAATGATGTATATACATAGGTAACTATCAATTACATTTTAATATATAAATAAAATAATAAATAATTTTTAAAATAACTACTATTTATATGATCACGTGTAAATTATTAATCAATGACGAAAGAAAATTACTTATCACATGTTACACTCATTGATTCCGTTCTCATGTATAAGGTTTGGATGTGATTGACCATCCGTGAGAATTCACCTATATTTAGTCAATCTAGACTAAATGACATCTATCATCAATTGCATGGCAAAACATGGTATGAAATTACCACGCCAGTGACATAATTGTTTTTTTTTTAAAGCAATTTTAGTAGCAAAAAGGTCGTTAGTGATGAAAATAAGTAAATGGCAAAAACAAAACATAAAAAATGACAAGATATTACTAATGAAAAGTTAGAAAGGACAAAAAGATTGCAGTTAGATATGCAAAAAATGCAAAATCTCCATGATTACTATTTTCCGATGTAAGGACATATTCTCTTGAATACAAAATTAAAAGAAAACAAAATTTAATAGCAAAGAGGCATTATTAATAAAAAGGTGTATTATATGACATAATGAGAAATCAAAACTTGCAAAAGATGCTACAACATAAAATTACAAATGATAAAAAATGCTAATGGCTTTTGCAAAAATTCGTGACGAAAAGTTAATATCAAAGAGACACTAATCAAGGGAAAAAAGAGTTACATTTGAAGTAATAATTTATTGGGAAAAAACTTCTTTTGGTACTTGGACTTTGACAAAATAGATAATTAGATACCTAAACTTTTAAAAAATTCAATTTCATACTTAAGTAAAATTTGCGTACCCTTTTTAGGTACCTAAAATTTTAAAAGTCCAATTTTGTATATAATTAAACTTTTTGTGCCTATTTTCACTACTTCCACTCTTTTTTGTTGTTTCTTGAAGTAGTTGACATGTGTTAGACAATGATTGAGTGAGTAATGTTTAGAGGACACGAAAAATTCAATTAGATATGAAATTGAACTTTTCAAAAGTTTAGGTACCTAATTGTTCATTTCGTAAAGTTCAGGTACCAAAAGAGGCATTTTCCTAATTTAAAATCAATGAATTTAGATCTTCGATTAGGTTAATTTATACTTAGTAGTTAACAATCCATTATTAAAGTCTTAGCTAACCACCCACACATTGAATAAATTGCATGACCCACAAAGGATTGTGTGATGGGTCACCCCCAAAGGCAATCTCCAACCATCAAATGATGAGACTAAGGAAGTGCAATTTCATCACATTTCACAATAGTTTGTCATCACTTCCAGTGTTTATAACTTTCAGGTTTCATCATACCATACAACATTTTGCTAAACAAACAAGTCCATATATACTTATTCTAAGGACCATTTGCAATAAAGGAATCCATCAAAGGAAGTTTAGATAATCATATCAATTCGAATAACAATATAATCAATCAAGAAAAGTTCCCTACTTCAAATGTTCCACTCATCAAATATTGTCATGTTTAAGCAAAATAGACAACAAGCACAATATTTCTTAGCATCCTTCACACATAACAACATATAATGCCCTCCCCACTTTCAATAGTTCTCAGTTAATGTAGGACAAATGAATTTAGATGCATATCTTCCTACCTAAATTAGGGCACATATCAACTTAAAAATAATCTTTATTAGTGTGATGGTCAATTCACAAAAAGATGGACACGTCTAACATTATAAAAAGGGATAAATTTATCAAGATATTAAAACAAGCATCATATAGATATTGTACAAAATCACGCTCTTAATTGCTATGTGAAGAACAAAATGATAAAGCTTTGTCGTTAATGTGAATGTTGATCATTTTTGTATTAGATAAGCCAAAGATTTATATACATCTATACAACAGACTTAACAAACTTTTCCAAGTAACTATTCCTATACTAAAGCAATGATAACTATTCTACATAATAAATAGATATTCCACATCTCCCCTCAAGTTGGATCAACTAAGAGACCTAACTTGGTGCAAATGAATTGAAAAATATTAGCACTAACATATTTAGTAAACACGCCTACTAGTTGAAGACGACCAAGAACATGGAATAGTTGAAGAAAACCAGCTGCAATATGATCTTTAATATAATGAACATCAATTTCAATATGTTTAGTTCTTCCATGATGATAAGGATTGGCAAACAACTAAATGCAATAGGCAACTTAACCTCATCACCTAAATCCTTCAAGCTATAAGAGACCCATTTAAGTTCTTTAGTAGCAAAAGCAAGACCTTTGTATTCAGGTTCCACAATGGAGGTGGAAATTGTCGCTTGCTTTTTCATTTTCCACGAAATAAGAGCATCTCCTAAAGAATACAAAACTCACTAACTAATCATCAATCATCAAGGCATGCTTCCCAATTATAATCAACAAAACCATGAAGACAAAGATTATTGTAGGGGATAAAATATCCCCAAGGAAACAGTCCCTTTCAAATAACATAATACTTGAAATAAAGCTGACAAATGATCATGACATGGATCGGATAAGAATTGGTTGAGATGATGGACTACAAAAGAGATGTCAAGACGAGTTAATGTAAGATATAACAATCATCCTAAAATGTGTCTATAGAAGGAAGGATAAGAAATAACATCTCCGATTCTTTATGAAGCTTAACACTTGTTGGTAAGGTAAATTAAGTTGGATGAGCCCCTGCCATACCAGAGTCTAATAAAATGTCCAAGATATATTTATGTTGATTAACCAATATACTAGAGGAAGTTATACAAAGTTCTAAGCCAAGAAAGAATCGAGCAAGACCAAGATCCTTAATAGTAAACTTAGAATGAAGTGATTGTTTCAAAGTTGCAATAGCTTATTCATTAGTACTAGTGAGAAGCATATCATCACTAAAGTAAAATGACTAAAATACCAAAAGAATCATGTTGGATAAGGAGTGAGTAATCACTGTTAGATTGAGAAAATCCTAACCGAAGCAAGAACTGAGTTAACTCCAAATTCCATTACCTAAAAGCTTGTTTTTGCCCTATGATGACCGCTTCAATTTACAAACTTGATTAGGTAATGCACATCATAGCCCTTGGGAGGATTCATGTAAATCTCTTCATCTAAA
Source organism: Combretum micranthum (assembly GCA_024138025.1). Classification (NCBI taxonomy): domain Eukaryota; kingdom Viridiplantae; phylum Streptophyta; class Magnoliopsida; order Myrtales; family Combretaceae; genus Combretum; species Combretum micranthum. The sequence continues at coordinate 60,027 of JAMXBD010003502.1, read as the reverse complement.
TATCCATGAAGGAAGGTGTTATTGATATCAATCTAATGTAAAAACCATCGTCGAGCACTAATAAATGCCAACAAAATTCGAATATTCCCCAACTTAGCAACTGGGGAAAAAGTATCTTTATAATCTTGGCCTTTAATTTGAGTATACTCTTTAGCTACAAGACAAGCTTTATAGCGATCCACTCTACCATCATGAGTGTACTTCACTTTGTAAACTCTTGTTTAATAGCATGGATCCATTGAAGATGTTTAATAGCTTTCAAATAACATGATGGTTCATAAACAGCTAAAACATTAGCAAGTGATGCACAATATTTCGATGGATAAGTAGTAACATGAGACAAATCAAAAGGATGGGTAATGGTGTATTTATGGTAAGATGAAGATGTAGGTGTAGCATGTAAAGAGACAAAGTGGAGTGAATGAATGTAGTCATTAAGCCACCGTAGAAGACGTGTTTCTCTTATACTTCTATGAAGTCCAGAAGAAGAAGAAGAAGAGTAAAGGAAATGTCCGGTACAAGAATAAAAGAAGATAGAAGGGAAGTGCATAAGAGATCTAAATGATCCAAAGTGACATGTGGTACAAGACTTGGAGGAACAAAGGAAGGATCTTGTTGCAAAGATGAATCCTTAAAAGGAAAATGTGTTTCATAGAAAATAACATCATGGCTAACATATCCATTTGGATGTGAGATCATACAATTTATATCATTTTTTTCCTTGATTATATTTAATACCATAAGATTCAAATTTATCTTTCATAGGTGGAGAAGATGAAGCAAAACAAAGGCAACCCATAGTATGAAAGGCAGTAGATCAATTCAAAAGGAGATTTCCACTCAAGAATACCCATAGGCATGAGATTAATCAATTGTGTAGTAGTTAGAATATACTTGCTCTAAAAGGATTTAGGTAAATTTAATTGTAAACAAAGTGCTCGAGTAGTGCCTAATAGGTGCCTATGTTTGCATTCAACATGACCATTTTGTTGTGGAGTATAAAACTATGGTACGTTGATGTAAATCTCCTAGGCTGCCAAACAAGGACATACAAGTATGTGATATAAATTTTGATCCATTGTCTGAACAAACAAATTTAGGAGTACATTGGAAATGATTTTGAACACACATAAAGAATTTTGCAAGAAATTTGGGAACTTGTGACTTATATTGAAGCATGTAAGTCTAAGTACAATGACTAAAATCATCCAAAATAGTGAGGAAATAACTAGCACCCGTAATAGAAGTGACATGATATGGTCCCCACAAGTCAACATGCAACAAATTGAAAGAAAGTTTAGATCTACTATCACTATGAGTAAAAGGCAATTAATGAAACTTTGATTTATGACAAACATCACAAACAAAATCTTTCAAAGTAAAAGTATCACAAATGTTCAAATGTTAGAGTTTTGAAAAGAAAATATAACCTAGTCTAGCATGAATCAACTTTGCTAAATCAGAATTATTACAAGCATGAATAGTGTGTGAGAGAAAATTAGTACTACATAGCGGTGGACACAGATCGATTTGTTTTTTTTTTTTCTTCATACCAAACCAAACCATTATCGGATTAGAAATTTTCTAAACCATTAAGCAACGGTTTGGTTTGGTTTAGATTACAGATTAAATTAAATTCTAACTAAAGATTTTTTTTGTTCTAGTTTTTTTATATTTATGTAGATACTTAAATATTTATATCACTTTACAAAGTTTATATTATAAATCACGACAAAATACTTTATGAATTCATCGTACTTTTAATAGATAGATTTCTATAAAATCAGTTATCCACCAATAAAATACATTTACTAATCAATGCATAGTAAATCATAATTTATAATAGAACCATCAAGTTAATCATCTATCAATAAATTTATCTAAAATAAAAAAAAAAATCATCTATCAACAAAATTCATCAACTAATGAAATGATCCACTAACAAAATACATAAAAAAATTAATACATAATAAAATTTTATAACTAAATAAATAAATTTCAGACTCTATAAAGGTAAAAAACTATTTAAAAAAATAGTTCATCATCAGCAACAAAATATATGCCATGATCCTAAAAAACAAATTTTAAAAATGAACAAGTTGATTTTAATCAATATTCACTAAATAATAAATAATCAAATAAAAACATATTAACATATTTGACCTTTAATCAATCATCATAAAAAAATCTATAATTATAACTTACAAGTAAAATATATTATATTTTTCTAAAATGATTTGGTTCGGTTTTACAAATTAGTTGTTTTACCTTATAAACCAAACCATAAATTTATGGATTGGTTCGGATTGGAAAGTTTTTAAACAAAATTGTTAGAAAAACCATATTTTCAGTTTGGTTTGATTCAGTTATATTGGTTTGGTTCCATTAGTTTTTTTGCCTACCCTTAGTACTACATAGAGAATTACAAGAGAAATTCTCATTTTTCGTAAGCTAAAACACCAAAGCATACAACCAACTCAACCCTTTAGCAGATGCAACTACCTCTTCATTGATTAAGTCCTGAAAAAGACAAGAGGACTGATAAAAATTACAAGTGATTTTTGATCATGTAAGAATTTTTATACAAATAAAAGGTTATGAGTGATTCCTAGAACAAACAAGACATTGACAAGGTACAATTTCGGTTGTAGTTGAATTTGGCCAGCTTCATGGACAAGTTTATGACTTCCATTAGGTGGTTTAATAGTGATAGTGCGTTTGATTGTATATTTGTGAATGAATAATGCAGGAAAAGGGATCATGTGATCACTTGCACTTGAATTAACCAGCCATGAACACATTATGTTTTTTACAACATTAAGACAATTTTTTATAGTAGAAAGCATACTTGCAGATTGCAAGTCCATTGCTACACCAATTTCATTCTTCTTTTCTATGTTTTGAAATATTTGATTGTCTATAGCATTTGACATCCTTATTGCAGCATGATTTATCTCAAAACACTGATCAAACTGAGTAAACAGATCCACTTATGCGATATTAGCACTAACAATTAACTTAGAAGGCTTCCTAAATCTTTTCCCTTTATACTAATCATGGTAACCATTGATTTGGAAGAAATTATCAAAAAGAATGTCCTTCTCCTCTATAATGTTTACAAATCAACTTTCCTTTATTTTTCTTCAACCTATCTCCTTGAGTTCTCATAACATCTTTGTTTGAAAAGAAAGCTGATAGTTCATTTGTAGCTATCATAGTGATCTATTTTTGTCTCTCTACTTATTGTACTATATTAAAGGCTTTATACATGGTTTGAAGTGGATCAATCGAAAGCATATGACTATGAACACTTTCAAAAGCCTCATTTAGACCCATTAGAAACTGCATAAACTTGGTTTGAGATTCAAAATCAATAAGCATTTCTTTAAGACCACATGTGCAGTAGGACATTCTTCCACAAATACAACTTTGATATGCATTCAAAGCACCAAGTTCATCCCAAAATTTCTTTAACTTGTTCTAGTAAACTCCTATTAACATATTTCCTCAAAATCAACTGAAGTCTTTTCAATAAACAAGTTACCAATCAAGAAAGGAGTAGTAAAACTCCTGGATCTTTTAACTTCTTTAGTATCTTGTTTTGAAGAACAGCTAAGCATTCTTGGCTTAGAGTCACAATTGAAATTTCCTCAAGCTTCTTCTTGTTAGTTAATAGGTCTTTGAGAAACTTGACTTATTTGGGTATTTGTGAGAAAGTATCAATAAAAGGTAAGTTAATATGTAATTGCTTAAAAATTTCTGGGTAGTGCTTGTCTTGGCGATCTTTCCTCAAACGTCCATAATATGGAATGGGAGGGAGGTATGACTTGACTAGTAGTTTGATAACTTCTTCCTCTTTCTCCTCGCTAGGTAAGCTAGTCATCCCTTTGATAACTTCTTCCTCTTTCTCCTCGCTAGGTAAGCTAGTCATCCCTTTCTAAACTATAAGCTCCAAAATTTTCCCTTTAGTGGCCTTCTATAACTCATTGCCACTTATTAAAGTAATTGCCATCATTCATTCCTTAGGATCCGAATCGATATTATCTGGAAGGGAACCTTCGGGTCTTTTGAGAGAATTTTGGCAATTTACCCAATTTGATTCTCCAAGTTGTGAAGGGTAGCTTTGTGATTGCGCAAGGTGGCTTCTTGATTTTTCAAGGCTGTTTTAGTGGATTGGTGACAAGCCTCGAATGATTTGGTGAATTTAATCATAAAATCCTCTAAATCTGGTTTGGCTTGAGGTTAAGTTCTTTAAAACCTGGGTGCATAGGGGGGTTTGGTCTAGGAGCAGATTGATTGCTTCAAAAGAAATTTAAATGATTTCTCAATCTCAAATAATAAGTATTACTATAGGGATTGTTTTGTTGCCTTGTTGTGTTACCAAAATAGTTTACTTGCTCCAATTGTTTCGAACCTACAACATTAGCAACATGGTCTACAAAAATAGGTTGTTGGAGTGTCAACCCATTGATCTTCTTGTTCAAAGGCTCAAATTGAGCAGCAATTGAGGTGGCAAAATAAACATCATAAACACCAACAACTTTTTGCTTACCTCGTAGTTTTGACCATTGGTAATTGTTGGTGGACAACTCTTCAAAAAGATTCATGCATTCCTGTAGCTTTTTTCTCTTCAAGCTCTCGCTAGCAGCTGTGTCAATCATCTGGCATGTAGTGTACTTCAAACCATTATAGAAGGTTTGAACTTGAAAATATGGGGGAATACCATGGCGTGGACATTTCCTCAAAATCTCTTTGAATCACTTCCAAGTATCATAGAGAGTCTCAAATTCATGTTGCGAGTTGGAGGAAATATCACACCATAGATTGGTGATCTTGGAGGATGGAAAGTATTTGCCTAGAAACTTTTTTGCCACAAGCTGCCATGTTGTTAATGAATCCTTAGGAAGAGGATTTAGCCACTGTTTCATCCTACCTCACAAGGAAAAAGGAAAAAGTTTTAGTTTTATCGTATCTTCAATTGCACTATTAATCTTACAAGTATCACATATTTTAGCAAAATTTTGAAGAAGGTATTAGGTACTTATCGTGGAGACCATCAAATTGCACCTATTACTACACCATTTGAATGATATTCAGTTTGATCTCAAAATTGTTGTCCGCAATAGGGGTCGAGCAATACTAGATCATACTTCGTCAAGAGTAGGATAGGAGTACTCTGACATAGTTTTCATGTCCTCAACATTGATGTTGTTGTTGCTTTCCACCATAGTTCTATCTAATGCAAGAGCTCTTCTCCTCCTTCCTTACAAGCATCTACAAGTGCATTAAATCTCAAAGTCATTGTCGAGCCCGACTTTCGCTTCTTTTCTCCTAAAAGTCCCGACCCATTTGACACGTATCACTCGACAAGAAACCAATAGGGTTTTCTTAAAAAGCCTAGTTTTCTAAAAAATATTTTGATTGGAGTCGCCACCGGCTAAAGCTAGAAAAAAGGTGAACAAAAAACCAAATGGGTGGTTTGGTTTCTAGTTCGGCTATTGGTCCGTGGGGAAACCAAAAATTGATGAGTCTAGGAGCTGCTACATTAAAACCTAAATGGTTATCTAGGTTTTGGATGGGCTTTAGAAATCTTAAATTATATAGGCCAAAGAGATTAATTTTGATTTTTTAATTTTCTTAATTTTTATTCTTTTTTCTAAAAATATATTTATATATTTACAAAATATATTATTCTTTGTTTTAAAAAAGTCCTAAAAGTTTTTTTATTTTTGTAATCGCTCTATAAGTGCCTACGTTTCCACTAGCTAAAAGCAGGTCCATGTAGTTCGTTTTGATTTTGTAAAATTTTTAATTTATTTATCCTTTTTAATTGTAAAAAGCTGCCAAGTTTAAGTTATTTAATCGATTTGTATTTGTTTTCTTGAAAATCCTTAAAGAATCTAATTTTATTGGATATTGTTTGAAAAAGTCTAGAAAATTCCTAAGTTTAGAAAACCCCCATTCGTTTTTTGCAAGTAATTTAGAAAATAGACTAAGTGATAATATTTATATATGAATATAGAGATTTTTATACTCTACACACCCACACAAACACAGATCTCGTATATGGGAAAGGAAAACAAAGAGATGACAATATTTTGTTCTTTTTATGGCATGTTTCATTTTTCTAGTTTTTAAGAAGAACATAAGCACACATTCGTACAAGACCCTCTAAAGCTAGGAAAAAATTCATAAACAGGCAAAATTAACAAGCTCAAATCTATTGATTTTTATATATTTAACAAACAGAGAAAATTTTACATTTTTACGCTAACAAAACATGGCATGATATAACAAGCAATGTAATAATTCACAACATATTGAACATGGTATGTACATCACAATTTATTATCTATAAAACTGTTAAATTGAATTCAACAAGTTATACCCCTAAAAGCCTATGAATCATGTTTATTCATTAAATACCATATGTTATACAACTATTCACAAATCTAAGGTGATGATAGCTATAATAGAAATCATAGTACTATATGTATAAAAAAATTGTAGTAATAAAACTGTGCTCCTTATCAATAACGAACGTGTCCTTATCAGTTTGGATAAACATCATGAATCAATTGTCTTTCACATGTGGTGCAAAGCATAAGATACTAACATGAAAATAAATAAATAACCATGGTACACATATCATGACAAGTTTTCAGTAAAATTAACTAAAAAACCTTATATCTTAAGCTAACTTATTTATAATCTCTATTCCATGAACAAAATCAAATCTTCCTATGATGCATAACATGATGATATCCATATATACATACATATACATATATACAAAAAGTGATCTTAAATTTATGTTATGAAATGGAAAAATATTTACAAAATCCATATCTTAAAAAAATAAAAAAAATAGACCACTATCATATTTGTTTTACAAATTTTATCAAGTTGAATTTAATATACACATCAAATAGCAAAAAATAATGAAATAAAAAAAAAATAAAACGTCATATATCATCATAAAGTATATATCCTACATCCGTATGTTACATATACAATTACGAGGGGATAGTGTACAATATAATATAATCAATAAATGAATAAACAAGTAAACTAAAATATATTACCAGATAAATGAAAGGGATAGTAAAAGAAGTGTCGTTATACACGGCTTGGACATGGAGCTGACCTCTCGGCTTGAATTGGGTCACGCGGCCAGAGCAAAAATGGGTTGGGTCTTCTCTCTCTTTTTCTAATCGGCTTAAGATGGTGAAGGGGTTTTAGATTTCATGAATTTGACATTGGGGTTAAATTTATGATGGGAGGTGTCGAGCGGTATTCATTTGGAGTTCGAGGCGTTGGTTTGTCCTAGATTTTCAAATGTGGGGTCTCAATTTTTGAGTTCGTGTGCGTTTCTGGTTCTGTTCGGAGTCTTGGTTTTAGATTTTGGTTGACGTTTTAGATTTGTGGTGTTTGGTTTGAGTTTCGTTATCAGTGGTTGTCATCGTAAGTTTGTGAGCGTGATTGTCAACATGGGGAAGTTGAGTCATCAAAGGTGGTGGTCGATTTGCGTGTTGGTCGGATTTGAAGTTGTTGATTGTATTTGATTTCGATTGATGTTCTGGGTTGTTTAAGATGGTGGCATTTGATGGTGATTTGAGTTGTAACGTGGGTTTAGTCAGCGAGTGGTGGTATTGCCTATTGATTGAAGTGGAGGTTTTTGGAGTGGAGGCTATGGAGGTGGGGCGGCAATGGTTGAGGTGGTGGGATGGGGACGAAGCTGTTAGAGAGAGATCAGAGAGAGGAGGACGATCGAGAGTTGGAGAGAGAGCTAAAGAGGAGGAATAGAGCTGGAGGCCACAGGGGACCAAAAAGGAGGCAGCTGTGGTGGTGCGGCCTGGATAGAGACGAGCTAGAGAGAGAGCAGTGATGATAGATTTTAGAGAGAGAGGAGTTGAGCCACACCCCAAGAAAAGAATTTTGATCTCCTTTTTAAATTTAGGTATTGTCTTTTGATTTGCTCTATAACCGTTACAAGAAATGATGAAAAGTTTTAATTTTGAAACGGTTGTTCCGTAATGTTTTAATGATGCCTCAGTTATAATTTTGATTATAATGATCAATGGATCACACACAACCTGACTTTTAGCCTTCTTCTGTATGAAAATCAGTGAAAAAAAATGGAAATTCGATGAAATATAGAGCTCTCAAGCTCTTTCCATGGCGTCGGATTATGGAGGAAGAAGGAGCGCGTGAGCGTTACGCGCCTGACCTCGCAAAAATGTTTCCAACTCGCCACGCACGCCAAGCCATCTCCTTTGCATAGTCACGCTCTGACCAACTCAACTGAGCTCCATTTCACACTCTTCGACTTTACATGAAGCAATCGCGCAAGCTTAATGTGGATATCGATGATATAGGTCGAAACAAAGTCAGGTTCAAGTTCCATGTCAAATTACAAACATGCCCAGCCATTATAAAAAGACTATTGAATTTATCAAAAGCCCAAAACGGAATTATTATTATTTTAATTTTAATTTTAAAAAGCTTATTTATTAAAAGCATGGGGTTTTCTAATTTTTTTTTATTTTAAAATTTTTATATTCTTTTTTTATTTTGTAATTTTTTGTTGATTTTTAATTTAACTAAGTTTTTAATATTTTTTGTTTTATTTTATTTTTTTACAATTTTTACCATTTTTTGAAATTTTCATTTTTTTATTTTTATATATTTTAAAAAGAAGGGCAAAAATGGAGTGTCAATAGTTATATTCAAATAACTCCCTAAGATCACTTCTTGTCATACGAATTTGAAAAAGGAAAAGAAGTTGGAACACTTTCTTTAGGAATAGAGAAGAGTAAGAATCAAGAAAAAGAAAAGAATGGTTGAAGAAGCAATATAGTCACTTTCTTAATATCACTAGTCCCTGGCAACGATGTCAAAAACTTGATGTACATGTCGTGTAAAGGAAACAAAATCAATAACAACTTGAAACTTACACACAAATCTTGCTATCACCATACTTAAGTTAAATGTACCTATTGATGATAATAGTATAGTTTTAGAGCACAAGTGTTGATCCAACAGGGACTAATGAGTACTTATATTTACTATTCTTCTATTAAATTAGAAAAGCATAAGTCAACCAACCAAATTGTAAAAACTGTTTAGTGTATAGATCTTAAATTTGCACTAGGTGATATATGGTTACACAAAAGATAACTTTAATATTATTGTTGGTTGGTTCTCATGAGCGGTAAAGATTCCTAATGTAATCCAATATCTCTTTGAAGATTATTGTAATATTATTCTTGATTGATTAATTGTAATGTCTTTCTATATAAACCCCCTTAAATATCTTTATTGGTCTAGAATCCCCTTACTGGGTTTCACCCTAATCTCAAAAAATCATGCCATCCTATTTCTAGGGTTGCATTCAACTCCTTTCAATTGTGTAGATTTAATCATACAAATAATTTCTAAATTAATTTGCATGAATATCAAGTCAAGAATCAAAATTTCAAACTATTAATTCAAGATAGCAATAAAGCACAATATAATTGAATTGAAGAAATTAAGTAATATATTAAAATCAATGAAGAACAAGTCACATAATCAAACTAGGTTTATCAATATCTAAACAAAGAAATTACTCTTCTATGGAAGAAGTATTCATCATTCCAGATGATAGATAATCAAGTACAACCCACGGCTACAATTTAGAAATTAAAGCATAAAATTGACTTGCTAAGATAGCCTACACAAATTTATATCACTGGATCTATGCTTTATTGCTCGGATCTTACCCTTTTATAGATGTTCTTCAAGCTTCAAAAGAGAAAATTTCCTTTGCCTAGAAGAGGAAAGGTGAGATCTTGAAGAATAAGAAAGTTGTATGCCCTTTATAAGAAAGCTAAGGTTTTTATTTAGGAAATAGCCCTCTTGATAATGGAAAATTCTTGGGTTTCTTAGTTGTAAGAAGTGGAGTCTTTGAACCTTTCAATTTTAAGCATAGATGCCTTTGTTTCAAAGTCGAAGAATCTAACTTTCCTTTTTAAGTCTTTTCCCAAAAATAACTTGCTATTGGATTGACATGATTAGGACAAGTCATGTCTTTCAGTCATGTTTGGGTCTTTTTATAACATAGAAATCGATAGGATTGGGATGCAACTTGGATATGACTTGTCCTAGAGTCATGTATAGGGATATGCAAAAAAATCAATGAAATCAAAAAACCAAACCATAAGCGTAAAATCAATCCAAAAATTATGATTAATCGGTCCGTTGGTTTTGGTTTAGGATTATGGTTTTTAGTTTTGGTTTCGGTTTATAGCCATAAAAAATCGAATATTAATGGTTAACCATTTTAATATTTATAAATATATATATATAATTTATATATTTTTTGTCCCAAAAAGTAACCAAAAGGGGGGGGGGGGGGGGGGGGGCGGGCGCGGGGCGCGTTGAGTGGGGGTGAATTGGTTTCTTAAAACAAAAACTTTAACTTTGATTTTCCTAAACTTTAAACACTACCCCAATTAGTTATAAATAAAATATGACTTTAAGTTTACTTTGCAATCACAATGAGTAATTAAATGCATAAAAATAAAAGAAGGGTAAGATAAGTTTGCACAATTATTTATGGAGATTCTGCCTTGAGTGTCAGTCATCTTTTTTAGCTCCAAGCCAAGGACCTAATATTTCACACCAGTATGTTCCACTATATCCAATTAAAAATGATTACAAATAAATATCTCGATTCACTCTATTAGACTTCATGCTAAACCTTAGCTATCTCTGAATTCAAAGTCTTTGTAATCTAACTCTTACCTAGTAATCTAAAAAAATTAGGAGTAAAGAATTAAGAATCCTCTCAAAATTTGGCTCAAGGATTGAAATTTTAAACTAGTAATATTTTGCACACATGAGCGGATTTTTTCAGTAAGGAGAAAGCCTCTTTTTCACACAATTGTATTGTGTTTTTCTTGGACTTCAGCTGATATATATCTTTACATCTTCAACGGCTAGATGAGATGAAAATTTGAATGTTAAGATAAGATTTGTTCTTGATATTGTGGTTCTTGTTGTTTGGTGAATTTGTTCATATAATTAATAGTAACGGATAATAAACAAAGCTAACAGTTCAATTAGATAATTGTTCCTGATATTAATCTGTCTTTCTATAGATAATGATTTGTGTGTAAAGCTGATTGTTGATCCTTATCCTACTGTAGACGAGACTTGGGCATAATATTTTAAACGTTATTAACCTTATCTAGATGAGAAACAACTTCTTCAAATTTGAATTCCTTCTGTTGTTGAAACATGACCTACTACTTCATAAATAACCAGAATAACAAATAAACGATGCTTGATAGATCTGAAATGGATCTTAATCTTGTCTTAAGAAACTTGAATTTGTTGTAAGAACAAATAATAATAATTCTTCAAGAACCTTTAAATAGATGTAAACTTAAATCCCTTAGATATTTTAACTAACTTTGTGGAACATATTTGAATTTATTACATAAATACATTCAACTTTGGAGCTGGGCTTTAAATTAATAAAAGAATCAGAGAAAACTCGATTTGCATCTTACTGTTCGTAATTCTATAGATTTTGTCTGTGTAGCAGGTCTACTCTCTAAGTTACCTTCTAAGTGTTATTGTCTTCTTGATAAGCAGCATGTCTATCTTTTAAGTCGAATCTTTCTTCAACGAACTTCATCTATAAAGCTTCTAATCAACCTTATTTGATAAATTTAGTCTTTGCATATATTTTATACTTGAAAGTTGTACATTTAATTACTTTCTTAGTAAACACTTACACATGTTTAGTTATCATCAAAACCAAACTAGGAGACTTAACACATATATATATACAATTTACATATGTTAATATTCCTTAGATTTTGATTAAAGTACTATGTTCTATCCTATGTTTGATGGGAGTTAATGTGATAATTGATTTAGTTTGATTTTATTGATGAGGATACATCCAAAGGCTTGTTTTTCTCCTTTTCCTTAAATTAATTTTCCTTTTTTTAAACTCTTACAATATATATAATAATTTAAAGAAAAACTCCATGATAAAGGTTAAAAAACAAGGTTTGTTGAAACTATCAATTTGATTTGTTGAAATCATTATGTTATATGATTAAAAACTGAAAAATGAAAAAATTAATTGAAAAAACGGTTAACTGTTAAGACGATTAACCGTTTATAATGGATCAGTTAAGGATTCAGATATTAAAAAACTGATCATTACAGTTAGGTTTAAACAATAGGGTTACAGATCGGTTAATTGAACTGTGAACACCCCTAGTTATGTAACTTTTTATAGCCATTTTTTTTTCAAATGACACAACTTACAATAGGTCATGTCGCAGTTGTTTCCTTTGTTAAACCAATACTTTAGATTAACACGATTGTGATGGGTCATGTTGCAGTTGTGTCCTGTTTAAACTTGAAATTTTACCTGTGGGCGCACATTTTCTCAATGTGGCTTGAAGACACAACATGTCTTTATCATGTTGACCATATTTTGCTTCTAAACTTTGTATTTTTTTACCTGAATTGCTTTCTTTTTGTAAAACACTCCTTTAAAGACTTGAAAGTATAAATTAATGATTTTAAATGCTAAATGCATAATAATTATCAATAAAATAACCAATAAATGTATATTTTAGCACTCATAAAATTGGAATAAATTCGATTTATCAACATCTAAGTAGGTTCACTAACTTTTATCTTTAATCTCATCATCTCTTTCTATTTTCTCTCGTGATCACTGTAGTACCTATTTCTTACCTAAGAATGACAAGTAACTTAGGGTTTTTAACTTAATGAACATGTTATTGAGTTTATAAACTTACATTTGCTGATCTATGTGAGAAATTTTGCAATTGAATGTAATGTAAGTAGTTTTTAAGAAACCCTAGTGAAACTGGCTGTAATTACACACTAATAATTTTCAATTTCAAACAACGGTGTAATACTTAACTAGTCAGCAAAGTCACCAGGTGTAATGTACTATTTTCTAGAAAGTCCAAGTCGTGTCCACAGATAGCTAATAGCTAATTACTAGAAACTAAATTTTACCTAATCTAAGCAATTGGAAGTTCAGCTTTTTGATTAATATATGATAATTTAACTAAAATTGACTACAAATGATTGTAATGAACTAAAACCGTATGTTCTAGCAACAACAATGAGAGATATGGGTTTAAGAGATGCATATAATATATGAATAATGCATTTATATTCTCATTTGAAATGATTCATGCTTCAAATTGATAAATAAAATTGATTACTCAGGATTTAATCAAATTCACTAAGAATTGCTCACCTCTTAGAGTAGTGAAATCTTTCATAGCATAAACTATCTTACCAAGGTAATTTATCTATGATTAATAGTTTAATAGTAATTTGCTCTCACCAAAATTACTATTCTAGTTAAAACTACAAAATAAGCACCGCCAAGTGACCTAAATTTGCAATCCTAACCGCATAAAGATCAGTGAAATCTTAAGTTTCATCACAGGCATACATATCCTTATGATAAATTCATTCAAAAACCTAAGTTTTACTTGTGTGGATAATTGAATCCCTCCGGGTATCTCTAACCCTATCTATCTAATCTATGTTGATCAGGCACAGATTAAATAGATTACAAGTAGAAATAATTAAATTCCTAATTAATCAATTTCAATATCAATATAATTCATATATCATTCCATCAAATCCATTCATACATATTCATAATAATCAATGAAGAACAATATCTCAAAATATAATCAAGCAACAAAAATGATAAACAGAGATTGAAAACACCTTAACAATAGTTTTATTCCATAAACTGGAGTCTTCAAATCCATAATCCCATAAATATGGGCATTGCTTGACTGTAGCTAAACCCTAATAGCCTTTAAGTTGCTAGATATTAGGGTTTTAGTACCCTAAGGGAAAAACAAACTCAAACATGTGTGAAACTCTCTTTTTCTTACTTATCTAATGATTTTTGAATCTATCTCTAACAAGAAAACCATAGATTATATAAGTAAAATATTCAAGCGTTTCATCTAATTTTAGCAGTTACAAAACGTATGCTGACAGTTACAACTTCTACGCTAGCGACTTACAGGCGGTGTACATTGCTAAAACGCTTGTACATTGCCAGCTTTGGCTTCGGCGTTAACGGTTTGCATTCTGTGGATGATCTATGCTGCTTCAACACTGGTAGAGTAAGGTTTGAAATGCCAACATACAAATGAAACTTCAAAAGCTGGCCAGATTCAATGCTAAACTAGCTATGCAAGTGGCAGCCCTCAAAAATTCAATTCTGTGGACGCTCTAAGCCATCTCAACACCAGCGACTTTGATTCCCAGAAAGTTGGCATTGAATCAAATGGAGAAGTTGGCTTAGAATCCCTCTACATTGGCAATGTTGAGCCAGTGCTAGATTCTTGGCTTCTAATCTTCGGCATACACTGTCTTAAGGCCGGTGGTGTATAAGATCAGATTTGCCGGCCTTTGATTTTTTGTTTCTGTTCTATGTCAAGGCTGGTTGAATGCCGACAATGTAGAGGCAGTGTTGAAGTTTTAATATAATGATCATCCTCTAAGCCAGCTATACGCTGGCGTTGTATAATCCAGCAAAGCCGGCATATCCCCTGAGTTTCTTCAATCCTCATGCCTTTCATTGCCTTGGTCATCAATTATTTTGCCCTTTTCCTTTGCTATTTCTTGCATTTCTAAACTACTTCCTACACCACTCTTGGTGACTTCTTTTCCACTTCTAAGAGTGATTACTTTCACCTCCTTTATAGGATTCTTTTCAGTAGTACTTGGAAGAGTACCTTCAGAATAGTGTCTTGATGTTTTAGACAATTGAGCTATATGAGTTTGCAAATCTTGAATAATTGAATCTTGATTTGTTTGCTTTTTTAATATCTCCTTCAAAACCTCAACTGTTTTATCCTTTTCTTTTTGTGGATTTGTTTGTTATTGATGCACAGGTGGTGGTAGTGGCAATGCTCGAGGTGCATTCTGATTGCTCCATTGAAAATTTGTATGATTCCTCAATCCAAAATTATAAGTGTTGGAGTATGGATTGTAAGTCCCAGCTTTTCTCTCATATTGATTCACATAATTTGCTTGCTCATTACATGAATGTGAAGCATAGGAATTTTCCCGAGGATACTCCAAGTAACTCATGTGAGTATCATCTTGAGAAATCATATTCATGCTCAGTTTATAACTCGATCCCGCTCTTGACACAGGTTGCATTCGTCTCATCTGATCAGTGAGTGAAGCCACTTGTTGTTGAAGTTTAGAAATTGTTTCTGATTCATAAATGGCACCTACCGGTCTCGGCTTATTCCCCTCACTATGCCAGTGAAAAGTTGTTTTAGCTAACCTATTAATTAAATCGTAAGCCTCTGGAGCAGTTTTGTACATCAAGCTCCCACCTGCTGTTGCATCAATCATCGTCTTTAATTGATCTCCAAGAGCTGTGTAGAAGATTCTCATCTGATCATGGAGAGAGATTCCGTGGTGTGGGCAACGTCTGAGGAGCTCCTTGAATCTTTCCCACACTTCATATAGGGTTCGCCTTCATACTGCCGAAAGGAAAAGATTTCGTTCCTCAATTGGATCGTCTTGTTGGGAGGAAAGAATTGTTCCAGAAACTGTTGTACCAACTGATCCCAATTTGTGAGAGAATGTGGGGGTAGAGAATTGAGCTAACTTCTCACCTTATCCCTTAGTGAAAAAGGGAACAGTCTAAGGCGAATTGTGTTATTGGAAATCCCATTACTCTTTATCGTAAAACAGATGTACAGGAAGTTTTTCATATGGCCATGTGGGTTGTCAAAACTACCTCCACCATGTTGATCTCATTACACCATTTGTATCAGAGCTGGCTTTAATTCAAAGTTGTTTGCTTGAATAGTAGGCCAATCAATGGATGGTGCAGCTCCATCAATTGTGGGCATATAGTACTCCTACATTGGTCTATGGATCTCATTTCCTGCTATTGGATGAGGAAGATTATTATTTGCCACAACAGGAACAGGCAAATTTTGTTGCCCATCAACTGATTTCCTATTGCATGCATTTCCAGGATCTTCATTCTGTCTCTCTTCAACAGGGGGAGGATTTTCTTGCGGGTTCCTTTCCACTGCTCTTGTATTTTATGCTCGTCTTTCTCTCAATTGACGGTGGTAAGTCCGATCGATCTCAGGATCGAATTGCAAGTCTTGGTCCTATTCACTTGACATACAAGAACAAACGGATCATAGTAAACTATTATTTTATGGTCTTTTCTGAATTTATATGCTTAGTCTAAGGGCTTAATAACTATTTTAATATCAGCAAACATAACTCCTCGGCAACGGAGCCAATTTGAAATTGGCAGTAATTACACACTAATAATTTTCAATTTCAAACAACGGTGTAATACTTAACCGGTTAGCAAAATCACCAGGTGTAATACAGTATTTTCTGGAAAGTCCAAGTTGTGTCCACAGATAGCTAATGGCTAATTACTAGAAACTGAATTTTACCCTAATGTAAGCAATTGGAAGTTCAGCTTTTTGATTAACAAATGAAATTATGGTAATGAACTAAAAGCGTATATTCTAGCAACAACAACGAGAGATATGGGTTTAGGAGATACAGATAATATATGAATAATGCATTTATATTCTCATTTGAAATGATCCATGCTTCAAATTGATAAATAAAATTGATTACTTGGGATTTAATCAAATTTACTAAGAATTGCTCACCTCTCAGAGTAGCAAAATCTTTCATAGCATAAACTATCCTACCAAGGTAATTTATCTATGATTAACAGTTTGATAGCAATTTGCCCTCTCCAAAATTACTATTCTAGTTAAAACTACAAAATAAGCACTACCAAGTGACCTAAATTTACAATCATAACCGCATAAAGATCAGTGAAATCTTAAGTTTCATCACAGGCATACATATTCTTATGATAAATTTCATTCAAAAACCTAAGTTTACTTGTGTGGATAATTGAATCCCTCCAAGTATCTCTACCCTATATCTAATCTATGTTGATAGCACAGATTAAATAGATTACAGTAGAAATAATTAAATTCCTAATTATATCAATTTCAATATCATATAATTCAATATATCATTCATCAAATCCATTCATACATATTCATAATAAACATGGAAGAACAATATCTCAAAATATATCAAGCAACAAAAATGATAAACAGAGATTGAAAACACTTAACAAAAGCATCTTAATTAAGGCATGAAAATTGGGAAAAAATTCGATGAACATGTTTCTTCAAATTCGAAAATTTTTGAATTGTGTCCTTTGATCAAATTAAACACACTTAATCGAAGAGTTAATGATGTATAAAAACATATTCGTGATCAATTTTAAACAACAATCACGAATCGAGTCCCAATTTTGAATCGTTCTTATTTGAAAAACACAAACGATTCGTGATTCAAAAATTGAACCATTACAAAGCTTCAAAACGACAAATTGATTCGAACTCTATAAATAGGATCACCCCACAAGCAGAAAGCACAATTCAATTTCGAAAAATACACACTACAAGATTGAGATCTGAAAATAGGAGTGAAAGTGTAGGAATTGCAAAAATTGTAAATTCGAAGTGATCGGGAGGATTTCGATCCAATTAAAGAGTGTTAGGATCATTAAGGAAGTGTTTTTGATTGATTATAGTGTTTAGAATTGCTCGAATTTGCAATTGGGAGTTCTGAAAATTTTTGGAATTTTTTTATATTGCGCCGCCATTGGGTCACCACACGAACCGCCACTTCTGGTGGTTCTGGGAGTGAACCACCACCACCAGCCGCTGCAGCACCCCAATCCATGTCTGGCCGACAAGGTTGCAGGCTTCGAAAACCACCAGGAACGGCCAAGGAACGCTCGAAAGGCAGCGTCATCGTCTTCTTCGCCCGACAGGTATCTGAGATCCGACCCGAAATCCGAAATCCAACCCGGTTGGTCGTCGGTCAACGTCGGTCAACGGTCAACCAGATCAACGCTCCAGATCGAAAGTCTGAGGATCAAACGGTCAGGATTTAGCAATCAGATCAGACGCTCCAGATTTCATCCGAGTTAATCTAACGGTCCAGGTTAGTCCGCAATATTTTATTATTTATTTATTATATATTTAATTTCAGAAAATAAGAAAAAATAGGAAAAAATTAATAAAAATTCGTAAAAAATCCAGAAAAATTCAGAAAAATCCAGAAAAATTAGAATAATTTTTTTAATGCAAATTTACAGGTTTTAATAATTTTTGATATTTTTGGATACTTTGTGATATGTATTTGTATATAAATTGATATTTGATGTATGAGATGTTTTGTTTTTGTATTTTAATTTTGCTATGATATATTTTGTATATGTTTGAACATATGTGATGATTATTGAATTTTGAAAAATAATGAATTATAATGGATTTTTTTTAAAAAAAAACCAAATTGTAGTTGAATAAGAAAATGAAATTTGTTTTTGAATAAAATAAAATGATTTTTTTTAAAAATTGAATTTGTGGATGATGAAAGAGATGAATAAAGATGAAAGAATTGTTGTTGAATATTTTTGAGAATTATGATCAAGTTTTTATAAAAATGTTTTCATAAATTTGCTATGAAAATATTCAATATTGTTTAATCAAAAATGATTTTCATGTAGCATTAAATTAGCCATGAATTGTCATAAATGATTTTTTTAGAAAAATGATTTTTGAACTTAGAAAAATATATTTTTTATGAAATGAAAAATCAATTGATTAGATCATAGGATCATCAAAATTGGTTTTCATAAAAATTCAAAATTTAACTTAAAGTGAGAATAGTTCAAAAATATAAATTGATCAACAAACTAAGTTCTTTGCAAAAGAACTACGTTTTGTCTGATCTCGATTAACTAGTACGTAGGCACCTTCGGGGCGACATTAAAAAATATAAGGTTATTTATTTGTTTATTTATTCTTTTTAGTTAATTAGATATTATAAATTTAAATATTATTAGTTTGTTATTTTTCTAAAAATTTAAATATGGTAAAAATGGATTTGATATATCATTTCTTATTAATTAATTTTTCTTTATAAATATTTAACTTTTGCGATTATTTCTGGATGTAATTATAAGTTATATATATATATATATATATAATCTTTGAATGTTTTGCTTTTCTTTGTAAATATTATATGTTTTCTAAAATTAAATAGAAAATTATTAAAAATGATTTCTGACTTATTAATATTGTTATTATTTATTTATTTTTTTTTTATGTATTCTTTTTGCAAGTTTTTCAGAAAAGGATAAATTCTAAATTTTAAACTTAAAGTGGTAACCGCTTAGGTTTTAATAAGTTAGCGCCCGGACTCAGATATCTGGTATATTTTTAAAAAAGTTTGGTTTTAAAATCAAATTTTCCGCAGACTAGTAGCTAAGTTAGGATTAACCGACCCATTAATCCTAACTTTTCATTTTTTTTTCCGATTTTTATCGGTTGGCGACTCCAAAATATTTTCAAAATTAAATTTCTTTTAATCCCTAGTCGAGGATTTCATATTAAATGGGTTAGGGTTTAATATGAATCGGGTTAAAAGAAATGAACCGGATGATTTTCAAAATTCAGGCTCGACAACAAGTCTTTACTCCATCGAGTCCTTAGATTCAAATTATCGCGTCCTAAGCTTTAATATGTCGAGCCCTTAACATAACCCTCAACCAAGGCTGTGCATTTTTAAGCTTTGTTGAGTCTCAATCTTGAACTTGTCGCATCTTAACCAGTAGACCTGATAAGCCCTTGACCAACCCCTTGACCAAGGTTGTGCATTTTTTGAACTTATTGAGCTTTTGTCTTAACTTTGTCGGGTTTTGACTATTAGACTTGTTGATCCCTCGACATGACCCTCGACTAATGTTCTACACTTTTTGGCTTGTTGAGTTTTGGTACAAACTTTGTCACGCCTTAGTGAGTGAATCTATTTAGTTCTCAACTTGTTCCTCGACCAGGCTGTACTTGCTAAACATATGCAAAAACTCCACAAAGACGCACAAGATATACGTATATATATATTTGACTAATTCGGTATAGTTTACAACAATTAAATAGTTAATTATGTATCATATTGTCTCATCAAAATCCACATTGAATATAATATTTCAACAAAGGGAGCTTGCCAATTAAGGATGTGGAGGAGAAGGACCAAGATGATGATGACGAGGATGATGATTATGATTATGATGGAGAGAATGAGGAGGACGATGATGGAGAAAAGACCCTAGGCACCACACCATCCACTCTAAAAAGCAAGAGGAAGAGAAAGAATGAGATGATGACCTCGACTATAGGGGAAATTGAGTTGATCTTTGACTGATGTTTCTTCTATTGATCTATTGGATGACTATATTGTTATTAGGCAACCCTTCATGGGTTAGAATTTATTTGGGGATCACACGAGGATTAGGGTCCTAACATTTATTATGACTTTTTTTTTTCGTTTGATTTGCAGCCCATCTATAGATGCAATTACAACTCTCCCGACTTGCTGCAATACTAGCTGAGCATGCAATTTTTGCTAAAATCTATTCAATCTTTTTTGTAGTTGAATATTTGCCTTGCATGCCTATCATTAAATCAGGGGAGTCTTATTCTTTTTCTTATTATATTTTCCTCACTTTTATTCATATTTTGTGACACTAGGGACAATGTTAATGTTAAGTGAGGGGGAGGACTTATAGGAATAAACCATGGTTTATCATGCACTTGAATTGTTAAATTAAACCCCACTTAAGTATGATTTTAATTGAATTAAATTTTGCATGCTATTGTGGAAATCTAACTTGACCACACATAAGAATTACAAGATATTATCTTGCATTCATAATAGAAAGTAACTTGAATTTGGCCTTATTTTTTCAATTTTTATGGAAATTGCATTACTCAAGTATTTGTGTTTACTAAATTTTACTTGAATTGAATGGTGAAATTTATTGTGATGTAAAGTTACTTGTGATTTAAACTTGTAATTTAGGGTTGGAATTAGGCCAAGACCACTTACTAAGGGTTAAGTGGTTGTATTTTTTAGCTAACTTTTAAGTATACTCATTTCTTGAAATTCTTGAGAGCACTATAATTTTTAATGGGTGTTCATATGAAGTAGTTTCTCGATAGATTTTCGAAAACAAAGCAATCAATTCATTGAGAGTATTGACTCCGCTATCTATGTGATTAGAAAAAGGAAAGTTAATTAAATTTTGTGGATATGGAATGGACCTTGGTCCCGCAAAAGAGAAATGGTTTGATCCCCTCTATCCATGTGATATATTAAAAAAAAAGAGAAAAAGGCTTGGTTGGTATGGACGAGTCTTAATTCGTCAAAATAGCGAAAAGTTGACCCCACTGCCAATTTTGAGTAATAATGATAAAAACAAATTACTCCCAAAAACAAAAAAGAAAACTGAAAAATAGAAGAAAATCCAATGGATGATGAATGAAAAATGCATAAATTCTTAATTGTGGTGCTTAGATAGGAACGATAGGGGAGTGTATACTTCTTGGATTAGTGTAAAAAGTGCAATCGAGTCTCACTTAGTTGGTTGGTTTTGTGCTTAATTTTTACTTTGGATTCTTGGTTTAAATTGTGAGATTAAACTTTGATTTACATGGATTAATTCTTGAATTCCAATAATTTCAAGTACCTTGAATACAATTGGCTATTTACTTAAGTATAAATAAGTTACATGGATTATAATGTTAAATCTTAAAGTGGATGTAAGGTGGGAACTTTGAGCCTAACTAAATTCCAAGAGTAAATTTCAATTGGTTCTCTTAAGTGGTGTGATCTTTTTTTATCTTACTTTTTCCTTGTTCTCAATTGGAATCTTTGTTTGATTTTCTTTGCTTGAGGATGGACAAATGCTTAAATGTGGGAGAATTTGATAAACTTAATTTATCCCTATTTTATTGATAATTATTATGAGTTTTTTCACGCCCCAAAGAGTACCATAAAGGTGACAGCCCATCACACTCAATATTAAGACTTAAGTATGACAACCTTAGTCATCCAAAATGTCTCGATATCGAGTGTTAGGCGTACTTTTACGATCGTAGCAGATCAAACTTTGGATCAAGTCGTTTAAGTAATTATATATAATAGTAATTAAGAAAGTAAATCATAACAATATAATCAAAGTTCTAAAAATATATAAAGAGTCTTACAAACTTTAAGGGGTATTCCCCTAGAAAAAACAACTAATTCTATCAAAGTTCATTTCCAAATAATTACATTGTTGAGTTTCTACTTGGAAATCTATATCTACTTTTAATTCCTGACTTCTAACCAAAAGCTCTTGGCTCCAAAAGGTATTACCTGGGTGAAGTATCCTCTAGGCTCCAACTAAAGATATGAGTACTACAAGAGATATCTAAGAGGGTATAAGCTACAAGCTTAGTGAGAATTATTTTGATAATTAAACAACGAAAAATAATAAAACAAGTTTATTTAAACAAACATATGAGATGCACAAGCACGTGAGCAAACAATACATATGATTTTTCAGGAATCATACGTTGAATGGATTTTACCCCTCCATTCGGGGTTAAGGAGTCCAGGCCAAATAGATCGATTTTTATAAATATAATTCCTTTGTAGTTTTGTTCGAGCCACTACCTAGCTGTAAAACATAATTTCTTTCCGGTGTTTATGCACCACAATTTAATTCGGGCGACCCATCGTTTTGTAGATCTTACAGGCTCTACGAACCTCCTAACTATGCCTTTGTCCCACTAAGAGTATAGTAATAAATGTAATGAACTTACCTAATGATGTGCATGAATCAATTTAATTAAATACTCATGGCATGATTAATTGTTTTATGAGTGATCATAGAAATTTTAAACAATCATTTCTATACTAAATCAAACATTCATTATGAACAATTTTCGCTTCGATATACTTAAACGTAATTTCAACCATATATGTAAAGCACATGCATCTTTCCATTTTATCTTTTCCTAATTCTAATGTCACTAATTCTACAAGCAAAATCTTAAGTGCAAAAATATAAGAAACAAACTCACTCGGCCATTTGTATGGAAACTTCTAGTCAAAGTAATCATCGAGATATAGAAACTCGATCTCCACGACACCTATACAAGAGAAATACCCAAAATGAGTATTTCTTAGAGATCCTAATTAAACTTGCTAATTCTATTTTACTAAGTTCATCAAAAATCGTATAGAGGGAAATTCTAACTTAAAATGGCTATAACTTATTCATTTTAACTCGAAATTTCACATATAATATACCATTTTTTACCTACTCGAAAAGTTCTATCTATTTCGAAGGTTAGTTTTTTTGTAAAAATTCTTTTGGTTCACAAAAAAGGCGATCACAAATTCTCCACGAAAATCCCAGTCTTTGAGACACAATTTTCCAAACTTTTCTTTATCCAAAAATTCCTTTAGCAAAAATATGGATATTTATATGCTTGAAAAATATAGGCTCATATTGTATGCAAAATTTAATGATGTTATCTCAACGATTATTTTTCTTAAAACAATTTATCTTACGGTATTGAAACTTGAATTTTTAACAATTTATTTTCTAAGTGTTTTGAAAGAACTTTATAAACTTTTGGGTTATTATAAATGAGTACATTCTTATTTTTTTCTAATTTATTTTCTAAAATAAATTAATTTTTCTTACTTTGTTCTTCTACAAATTTTTCCTCTAGTGATGAAGTTTAAAAAATTTTTATTGAGTTGTTGATAACTTATAATAATTTGAGTTGTATGTATATTTCTTTTCAAATGGTTTCGATAAATAAGTCTTTTTCTCTTATATTTTTATTTCCTAACTTCTATTAAAATAATTTTATTTCTAGAAACTTGGCCTTTTAAGATCTTTACCAATTTCACTTGGAAGAATATCATTTTTCAACATCTTCTTAAGTTGTTGATAATATTTATTGTTTTTGAATTTATCATGTTTATATTCTTTTTATTTCTTTGAAAATGGGTTTATCATTTAGAAACTTGGCAACCTTTATTTTTTTAAGTGGGTTTATAAATTAGTAAGTTGATTTTATCTTAACTTTGAAAATTAGTCTAGTTTTTGGTTTTTATTATGTAGTTGGTAAAAATACTATAAGTAAGCTTTTTAAGAAAAAATTGCTTATCAAAGAACTATTAACACTAAGTTTTAATAAACTTCATATGACCTATTGCAAAAAGAAAAGTTTAGTTCGTTAGTTAATTCTTGGATAACATCATCTTTATTGTCATTTAAGAAAAATCATGATGAGTTTGAAAAGAAGTTGTAAAATAATTTTCCTATGTATTTGATAATAAAATCTTGATTTAGTGACAATGATATATATATTAAAAGAGTTTGGTTTCGTTTTCCTTTATTAAAGAAAATTTCACTTTAAATTTGTTGAGACAATATCATTATGATGACACATGTATATGAGTATGTAGTATGAAAAAGATGAAAAAAATATGAAAGATATAAGAAGCAAAATAATAATAAGATCAAGTATTGAGAACCTTAGCTTCGTCAAGGTATCCCGATCAAGTATTGGTAGCCTTAGTTTCATCAAGGCAACCCAAAACTAAGAATAGACTAGTCTTAACAAGAAAAAGAAAAAAAAAGAAAGAAAAAAAAAAGAAAAGCAAAAATAACATCAATAATAATAAGCTTGTTAGAGAGTTAATAAGCATCGAGGCTATAAAAAATATATAGATATACATATAGATAAAAATATATATGCAAAGTTAAGTTAGGAGCATAATAACAATAATATCAACATGATATTATCATAATAACAAAATAATAAAATTAAAATTAGGAGTATAATAACAATAATATCAACATAATATCATAATAATAACAAAATAATAAAATCGAAATTCTTAGCATGTACAGGAACAAAACATGAACATGTTGCTTTCATAACTCACATGAGCTTTAAGAACAATACCATGGTCATGCTAAGTTACATGACATGGAAAATAAATGGTTGAAAGCTTTTACTTATAATGTGTTCATGTTGAAGGAAGAAGATGATAGTTGGATGTGGATAGTGATAAGTGGTAAATGGCTTTTGTGCAGAGAAGGATTTTGGAAGAAATTGGTTTAAAAGAGTTTTGGTAGAGAGGAATTGTGTAGAGAGGATTTGTGAAGAAATTTTGAGAGAGTTTCATTATGTAAAATGAGTGTGTGAAAGAAGTGGAGAGAAATTAGATGTAATAAAATAAATTGAAAAAGAAAAATAATTAAGATAAGAGAGGGGGAGTGGTGCCGATTCTAAAGGGAATTGGGGAGAGAAAATAATTAAATTTGTAATTTGTAAAGAAAAGTAAGTAATATGTAAGATATGATGTGATATAAAATGTATTGGAAAGGTAAAAAGTGAGAAAATAAGTGTATAGGAAGTAAGAATAGGTAGTAAGAAAAAATAGAGATAGATGAATAGTAATAAATAGTAGAGAAGTATAATGAATAGTAAATAAGACTAATAATTTGCTGGTAGTAAAGAAAATATAAATACGATATCTATAATTTTTAGTTACCGAAAAATTACGAAACTGATATTTTTGGATTCCTTACATTATTGCAAATCTAATGGTGTCAAAGGAATATTTTTACCATCTGGTGTATTAGGGCACGGTTTTCGAAAACTGATCTCGTTTGGATCGGAAATACACTAGAAATTAGCGAATATGATATTTTTAAGCTTCCTGATATTATTACGAACTATTATCAACTATTATCTCAATTCCATTGTCTAGGGATTGAGAGCGTGGGATTGTTGGATCTAAATTCTAGGATTTGATATAGGTTTTGTTGACTTTAGGGTTTCGGTTGACTTCCGGTTCTAGGTTTTGAGCTTAAACTCAGTATAAAAATCTAGTGGTTTACAAGTTTAGCTCTTAAAAACATTAAATTGTGCTTTCAGGCCTTTAAAGGAGATATTTTGCCGAAAGAAAGAAAAATAAGCCAAAAATACAAAGATTGGAAGCAAAATGTGGTCAACACAAAGAAGACATGGTATGTCTCCAAGCCATGTCAAGAAAATGTGCATCAATAGACAAGAATTCAAATTTTGGCATGACATGATTATGACATGACCGCTCATAAGTTTGTCAATTTGGGAAGTTGGCATAACAAGGGATACGACCGTAACATGACTTGTTCTAGTGGATACGAACCAGGGACATGACCTATCCCAGTCATCTCGTTCCAACAACTAGTATTCTTTGCGAAATGACTTAAAAAAGAAAAATTAACTTCTTGGACTTTAAAATAAAGGCATGTACACTTAAAATTGGAAGCCTCGGTGGCTTCACTCCCTATATTCAAGAAACCTAATAACTTTTTATTCCTAAGAAGGCTATTTCCCAAATCAAAACCCTAGCTTGCTCATAAAGGAAATTTCCTCTTTCAAAGCTTGAAGAACACCTATAACAAGTCAAGGTCCAAGGGCAGCAAGAGCATAGAGGTAGTAATACGAATTTGTGTAGGTTATCTTGGCAAGTCAATTCACGATTAATTTTCCGAATTGTAATTATGGGTTGTGCTTGACGATCTATCCTTTCGAATGATGAATACTTCTCCCATGGAGGATTAATTTCTTTGTTTAGATTTTGATGAACTCTATGCTGAATGTGTGAATTGCTCTTCATTGATTTTAATATATTGCTTGATTTCTTGAATTCAATTATGCTTTGCTTTCTTGCTATCTTGAGTTAATAATCTAGAATATTGATTCTTGATTTGATATCCCTGCAACTTTATTGAGAAGTTGTTTGTATGATTAGATCTACATAATTTAAAGGAGTTGAATGCAATCATAGAGATAGGATGATGTGATTTTTCAAGATTAGCTTAAAACCTAATAGAGGGATTCTAGACCGATAGTGTTGTCCAAGGGGTTTTAATTAGGAAGGGATTTCAATCAATTAATCAAGAATAAGATTCCAATAGTCTCAATAGAGATATTGGATTACACTAGGAGTCTTCATCATTCAAGAAAATCAATAATGATATTAGAATTATCTTTTGCATAATCACATATCACATAGCAGGGATTTAAGATCTAAATGATTTTTGCAATTCGGATTATCTTTTGCATTGACTTGCATTGTTCTAATTATAGTGATATTATTATATATCTTGCTTAATCATTCTCTTTTTTAGGTTGAATGATAGAAGAATAGTAAGTATTAGTATTTATTAGTCCTTGTAGGATCGACACTTATGCTCTAAATCTATACTACTATCATCAATAGCTATGCTTGCCTTTTTTACGGTTATAGCAAGATTTAAGTGTAAGTTTTAACTTGTTATTGATTATATATATTTTTTTTTGCTATACAACCAGTACCAATTACATTATAACATTGACTTAAGTCTTAATAGTGTTTCATGGATAAAATTAACTTTTTAATTGTTATTTTGACATACTTTTTGATACGTATTGTACAAGAATTTAACTAAGAAGGTCCTTATGATTTACATGATTCAGAAGCTAACATATTGCTAATGCGATATTATCCTTTAATTCAAAAACATGGAATCTTATCTCCTTATGCACTATTTCAATAATCAAACAAAATTTTTTTTTTTTTTTTGCTTCAATCTTAGCATAATAATATATATCCAAAGCATGACTAATTTATTTTTGCAAATGGTCCAAATTTCATGTCATAGTCAATAGTACCACATAACTCCTTAGTATCCATGCATACATGAGGATTATTTTCAAATAAACTGAGGTTGAACTCAAGCCTCTTTCTTACTCTCATATTTTTGGTACTTGGACACTTACTCAAATGTATGATACACTAATAATAACTAAATGCAAAAGGAATTTACATATAGGTCAAAATATCTAGAATTTTACCAACCTAAACTAAGAATGTAAAATTAAATATTATAAAAATGCAGATAGTTTTGAACCTTATTTTAAATTTAACTTAGTAATTAAATTTAGATAGTTTAGTTAATTGAACTTCGTAAACTATAGATATAATTAGATGATTTAATATAATTGCATTAGTAAATGGGCTTAATTGAAAATAGTGACTATAATATGGCAAATATCCATTTTAACCTATCAAATTTCTTCAATTTCCTATCTCCAATGTACTAAGCTATTCAATTTCTTTCAATTATCGACATGAAACCAATTTCTCAAGTTCAATTACCTAAATTCCTAATTCACTAAAATTGAACCTAATCAATGTTTTCTTATCCAAGAATTTAATTGACAACTATTGTAAGGACCCGAAATTTTACCCCTATATTTGATATAGGAGATAACGGATCCCCAACCACATATAACCCCTAAGATTATATGTAAGGTTGCCTAAAGGGATAGTTTGAGTAATTGTTTATCTAATTCTATAAGATATTATACAACAAAAGACATAGATATTAGCAGCGGAAATAACTCTACTTCTAAATAGCTACATACATACATATATACATATTACATCCAAAGGCTTTTTATAAGCCTTAACCAAAATTCTCAAAACACAACTCTACTAACACAATATTTACACCATCAAGCAAAATGAAGCTCATCTAATCTATTACATTTATAGGGTCCATTGAGTCCATGGTCATCTCTAATCCTCCAACCCATCAAGAAAATCTTCAAAGTCGGTTCCGTACCCCATACTCGTGTAGAACTCATCGGGATCATCACCTGATATAGATAAAATATGAGCTAAAGGCCCAGTACACAAGTAACGAATACAAATGCGAAGTGAGTCACACATTCTTAGGCTAGATGCATTATGCAACAATCGCTTATTCATTAATAAGACATCACGGGAGTATTCAAACTCCGGACAACAAGGTTCTAGTATTACGTCCGCCTCCCTGAGTGGTCCCTACTGTTCATACAGACTAGGCAGCCCCACCTTCCGGCGTAGCCCGTAATACTAGGGTTCCTGAGTAACGCATCACGACGCTCAGGGGGGTTGATATGAGCAGCTCGATACTCATATCTCCTAAACCATTCTAACCGTTAACGAGAAAGTACCCTGCCCCCAATTTGAGCAGGGTGTCGCTCTCGAACCAGATTCAACGGCAAACAACGACAATCAACATTCAGATATCAATAAGATTTTCTTAATTTAAGGTAGTTTGATTCGGATGCCTATCTTAACAAAGAGACAAGCAAGTTACTGCGTACCTGATATAGCTCGGAATTAACGAGTCGACTGGGCGAGGATCTATTACTGTTTAATCAATATTAAAGTTCACACTTAGCTTAAACTTTAATTGACTAGCTCAAAATATAAATACATCCAAGAATCCAAATAAATTAATTCAAATCAAAATAAAGCATTTAAGCACCCTATTATACCCTAGATCGCTTAATAAAACATAATTACTCAAATAACAAACTTTGGAAAATTTTGGAAAGAGTTCTTAAAATTCAAAAGCACAGGGGATACGCCGGCACTCAATGCCGGTAGCGTTGAGCCGGTGTACAATCCTGAAAATTCACACTGCCAACGCTGGCAGTGTTCAAGGTACGCCGCCTGCCTTTGAATCCTACGCCGTGGCCTTGACCGGCATAGAATCCAAAACCCAAAATTTCAAAATGTCCAGAGAAGTCTAAGCCGTCCGCTTACTTAAATACGCGGCAGCTTTGACACATACGCCGGCGGCGTTGATTCCAAACAGCCAGCGTACAATATGGATGAAAGAACGCCGCTCACGTTTCTAGCGAAGGCCGGCGACGTTCGCGGCCTTAAGAAATTTGATTCTGTGGGCTTTCTACACCGCCTCACGCCGCGGCGTAGAATCCCCAGATGCCGGCGTATGTTCAAATTTTAACATATACGAAAATTGTTTTTGAACTCCCCTGTTTTATTCCACTTTGATCAACTTTCAAAAATTTTCCAAACTTAGTCCAAACTTTCTAAAGCTTGTTATATGCTCCAAATACTATCCTAACAACATGAATTCCATCTCTAATCATCAAATTACTAATCATACTTCAAATTCATGTATCAACTACTCATTCTTCAATTTCCTAAAATACTCATCCCCATTCATTCACACTCCTATAAGATACATATTACCACTCCATTAGCCACTTAATCCCATTCAAACTATCATTCATGCACCAATTAAATCTCATACCAAACATCACCTCAAAATCACATCTATTCTAACATTTACAAACAACACATTATAAAACATGAAATGAAAGATAAAGGTTGCATTAAACTCACATGTGTGAATCTTGGCTTGGAATGTTATTCAAATCCTTAAGCTTGTAGTAAACCTTGACTTAGGGTTTAAGATTTTGGATTGAGAAAAGAAGAAAGAAAGAAAGAAGAAAATGAAATCGTATGAAAAATTGAGGCTGCCAAAAGGAGGTCTTAATTTGCTCAAAATCAAGAAATACTCATCAACAATTGTCATTAGGGGTATATTTGTCCTAGGTTTAATTGGGAAAATTTCAAATGCATTTGGATTAAATTTGAGCTCAAAAGTGGGTCTAAATTTAGCCAAAAATTCTGTCATGTTTTTAAATAAATTCAAAAGCAATTTAATTAAATTCTAAACATAACATATGCATATTAACTTGCAAAAAGACACACACATTTATTATACTATACAAACATTTATAAACATCCAACAATAATATTAATTCATAATACTAATCATAATATAAAATAACACATTCCTTAATTATATTACTAAGCATACACATATATATATAATATATATCATTCCAATACATATTAGCATACAATATAAGGAATTCATGGCTATTTCAACTATTACCCATTAGAAGAATTTAGCAAAACTACCAACAAATTGTGACTAATCCATTTCATTTTTAAGATCTCTTATACATTTGAATTTCTCTTCTCTAATCCCTAAATTACCCTTCATCCTTATCTATAACAAATGATAAATCGTCCTCATTTCTGCAAAATATCTAAAGGCACCTTAGTCATTCTTAGTATGTCATGACAATAATTTACATTTACTAAATTATCCCAAACCCCACTCTAATATGCCATAATAAGAAACCACTTTAACCTATTAAACTACTTCATTTACTATTAAAAAAAATTCAAATCATTCAATACTTTTCAATCATCAACTTGAATTAAATTTATCAAGTTCAATCGCTTAAACCCCTAAATATTCAATTTAGCCATCTTAGCTTAAATTTTAACTCCTTAAATCCTAGAAAGTTAAAACTAAATATTTGCTTTCAAATACCAATTCTTAAGCTCCTAAAACCTTAAATTCAAGTGAGATATTAATTTTTCATTAATTAGATTTCATAGATTCATGTTCTAATGTTATTAGCAAACTTTCCTTTCTTACTAATTAAATCTAATTCTAAATACCTAAAGCCCACAACTTATGGCCTAATTCATCATATAAAAGTCCAAGTCTATTAACCTAAATTTAAGTTCATATTGAAGAAGCCCACAATTAAAAATCAAAGCTCATAAGCCCATCAAATTAAGCCCATAAGACCATAAACTTAACATACACCATCACAAATAATATAATTTCCTACACTCTAGAGAATTCCAACATGTACAATGACCAAAATAACCTTAGCCAACTCTTGAAGAATTCTACACTTATGAAAGGTCCAATATGCCCCTAAACTAATCAAGTAAAATGAATAAAAAGCCTTTAACCCCAAAGGAAACTGCAAAATATGAAATGCTATAAATACACCCTTAGAAAACCTTAATTCTCTCTCAATTTTCAGCTGCCCTTTCCTCTAAAATCCTCTCAAAAACTTCACTTGAAACACACAAAAATCATCCGACAATTCCATAACAATCTTTCAAGGTAAGCTTCAAATTGGTAAGGAAATCCATTCAATTTCCATATAATTACATAATTTCTCCCTAGAAATCTAATCTCTACTTCAATTAATTCTTAGGTTGTATTTGAAGGCAAAATCAAGGATTAGATTGGCAATTAGCATTGGAGGCATTATCAAAGCATAATAGTAGTAGTAGAAAAAAATATTTGATTGATTTTTCTAATCAAGTAAGTAATTGTAATTAATTTTGTAAATTACTAAAAATAAATTTAGTTTTAAGTATTGATAAATAAAGGTATATACAAGCATGAAAACCGAAATATGCATATATGTATGTATGTATGCTAGAAATTTAAGTATTTGAAATTATTATATGTTTATATATATATGTATGAATATATGTGTGATATATATGTTGAATTGATATATTTTTATTGAAATCAAATCATCAAATAAATAAATATATTAAATATAAATTCTATTGAAATATATATGTATATATGTTTATGTTAATATTTGCTGGAATTTTATGAAAATTTTGTTAATAATGTTGATTTGAGTTATGATTTATGATTCAAGTTGTAAAATATAAATCTAAGTAAATACTAGATAATAATACATAGAACAAACATGTTTCAATTGATTTAGGTATGCTAGAAAATCAATTTATATGTATATATGCAGTCTAGATAGCTTGAATTATTAAATTTAAATAAAATATTAAATGAATTTATTTTTGGATGAAATTTCTAAAATGATAGTTAACATGTCTATATGTAAAGGGGAAATTTTTGTGATTTTCAATACATTTACTATTTTTAAAAATTAAATTACAAAATAGTAAAACAAGCCAAACAATGTTTCGACCAGTGGTAGTGGCGTGAACATACAAGGCTGAACCAATGACTTTTTCTTCTCCTTTCTAGATGAAACTATAACGGTTTGAAATCTTAAGAAGTTTAATATAATGTAATGTAAAGAACCAGTGGGCTTAATGGTCAAATTTGGGTGAACTTATTGGTCGTCTATATGAATCCCCTATTATGGATAGTTTTATGTTAATTAAATTTAAAACCCTACTTAACTAATTAGTTTAGGCTAATTGATCTTATGAGCATGTTAATATACGTGTAGGTAGTTTACATAAAATTTTGAGCTTAAGAACCCATGCTTAAGATAGTGGACCAATTTATTAAAGTTAGGGTGCACACTAGTTTTCTATAGGAATGAAATATTGAATTTAAGATAAATTAATTCTAATAAAAAAAATATGAAATAAATGTAAATAATGTGTTTTCAGATTAAAATATGAATTTTAAGATGAGTATTTAATTATTAAAATTTTAGGAATTTATTTAATAAAATAGTATAGATATGGCATTATAAGATAATATAAACATAGTGAGAAACTGGTTTAGACTCCTTAGCACATTTAGAGGTAAAATTGATTATGAATGATATAAATAGAGTAGTTGTATTTTAAATGAGTTTTTTTACTTAATAAAGTTTTATTAGATTAATTATATGATATGTTATTGAAATTACTATTCTAAGAATCTAATTGCCATAAAATTAGTTTAGTAGACTAGGTTGAATATAAAATAAAATTGATTGATTAATTTTATCCAACCCAGCTAAATTAAGTTAATATAGATTTATTAACTAATATTAGTTTTGTAAGTTGTTTAAAGACCAACAATTTATATTTAGCAATTAATCTAACTAAACTCTTATACGACTATATTGAATTATAATTGCTTTAGATATAATATAATTGTGGTATGATAGACTATGAATAATAAAAAGAGTATGTTGTTTCAAATGTATATTTACTAGAAAAATGACTATTTAATATGAGATTGATATATGTTGATAATTAATTTAAATGTTTATATGAATTAATCTATTGAGCAGATATTTATTAGGAGTCTGTTTTATGCTTTATCTTTTGGTCTATCTTCTAATTGTTCAAAGTACAGATTTTATATCAGGTACGCAGTGACTTATGTGTTGTGTCCTAGGATAGGCATCATAAATTAATTAATACTTAAAGACGGCTGTAATAATTGTTTGTTGCTTATTCATGGTCATTTAACTCAGTCCGCGTGGTGACAATCTTGCTAGGCGTGTTAGCATGGTAGTTAGGCACTTAGGCCACCCTTCATCATTGATATTGAAACAATGATGGTTATTAGTGGCTCGACAACTAGCTGATAGGGGGAATAATATCGGAGTAATGTTTATTCATATTGGAGAGAAGTTATATTAAGCAGTTTAATATATGGGCTCTGTTGCTTTGCTTAATCATAATGGGCTAATATGGTAGGGATGCGTAATGACTTTGACCCCCTAGACGAGGCTATTACCTATAGAGGTAAGAGATATAGGTATTCGGGCTATCTGTATCAACCCCCTAAGCAGTTGCTACTACTTAAGACTTCCAGGTTTCCAACGTGTTGCTGAAGTGTGAGTAATCCATTGTTGTTTGCCACACTTTGATTTAAAGATATAAACTGTTGGTTGTCACATTGCATTTAGAATAGGAGTGTGTGCCCATCTCGTGTGTGTTCGTATTGCTATCATACTGTGCTTTAGCTCATTCCTTT
Organism: Combretum micranthum; assembly: GCA_024138025.1. NCBI lineage: Eukaryota > Viridiplantae > Streptophyta > Magnoliopsida > Myrtales > Combretaceae > Combretum > Combretum micranthum. The sequence goes on along the minus strand of JAMXBD010003502.1, from coordinate 25,589 downwards.
CTTTTTCATATGATGATATGGATGCTTGTGATTATAGGATATGGGACGACTTAAAGGAGCTTATTAACGAGTTGAGTGGCTAGAAACATTGAACTATTTATGTTACTAGAAAAAGTTATTGATCATCCTTTCAAACTTATATTTTGATGTAGGCCTATCTATGAGCCTATGGTTGTATTTTGAGATACTAAACACTATGTATTTTGAGATACCTGATCCCTTTTGCAAAAGTTTATATTTTTCCGCTGCATTTTCTAGTTGTTTTTAGAATCTATTTCAACGATTTTATTATCTAAAATTTGTTTAGCAACGATCACAATAAATTGTAGATTAGATTAGCCTTAACGTATAATGCATAAGTGTTACACATGGTAGCTAACACACCTTGAGCCTAATTCAGGGTTTGACATAGGTGACCCTAATTACATTGAGTCAAATATACACCCTTGAAGAAAATCTATCCTATATTAAAAAGGAAAAGAGTCTTCTTTATCTAAATTAGCTATGAAGGGAATAAACACTTATAATCTTTTTAAATATACTCTTGCAAAAATGTCAATCACTTGAATTTTCTATCACACAACTTGAACATCACCATCCACACTATTTGTTATCTTCTAGTGGGATGCGAAAAAATGCATGGTTGATCCATATGTTTCCTACATTTCTTGGCACCCATTATTTATACATTTCATACATACTATTTAGACATCTACATTGATTACTACACGTTATAAACCGTTACAATATCTATATTATTCACAATCTATGTTTACTTAGCCGGTATCATTCTCGAAGGAGGCATAGTCATTTCTTAAGTCTTCTATAGGAGTAAGCTTCATCTGCACCAAGTACATAGTTAGTAAAATTTGAAATAAAGGTTTCTAATACTTACATCCTATCGGCCCTTTGATCTTTGATATATCTTTACAACTGAAAATTGTTAGTAGCTAAAAAAATGAAAAGGACTTGGATTAAGTTCTAAGCAATTTAAATCAAGTATTCATAACTTTCATAATTATGGTGGTACTAATTATTCTATCGATATAAGTGGATTATAAAGTATACTATATCAACATTAGTCTCTCTTTATTACACTATCCAAAAAGGCCATATCATAGAACTTATCTCACTCTTATCTCAAGTAGCAAGTGGTCTTTGTAAATTCATCTTTGACATAAATTTGGATATCACTGTAAATATGTGTTTATACCTCCTACAAACAATATGCGTACTTTGTATTGTTTTATTTACTATGCATGTTCCAAGAACCTACATTGGCATCTCAAACATGAAGTAGGCACACCACTAGCCCAGATTCAAGCAAATTCCAATCCTATTTAACAAAATATATGACCTTGTATTATATAATAAAAAGGTTCTAAAACCACCTTTGATCTAATTTTCTACACTATGGTCTATGCCCTAATTGATCCTTTAGTTAAAATGATTCAAAATCCATGAACCCTACAACAAGACTTTGATTCCAAAGTCATTTAAATGTCCTCCAATTATCATGAATTACTCTTCAATTTCCAATTGTAAGAACCTTAAAGTTAGCCTACACCATATTGCTAATATATGAATATGCATAATATGCATGTATAATTTAAGTTGACAAAACAATAAACATCCAACTTTATTACTCTAAGTTAAAACCCAATGTTTTATGCAAATATTTAGTTACGTAAATAAATGACATCACATCTTAAATTTAAGTTGGTATCATAACTTGTAGTTGCTGTATTTATTATTATTTCTATTTTAATAAAAATTACTATATTTATATTTGTTGTAGTATATGTTAAAAAAATAATATTAACTTACAATTTAATTATTTTTATTAATTTATTTTACCAGCTACAATTTGAATACCATTATATTAAACATTAATGATTACAACAACTTCAACTAAAAAAAGGAGCTACATAAAAAATAAAATAAATTTCCAGGGGGGGGTTGGTTTGGATTTCATGGATTCAAATAGTACCAGCAGAAAAGATACACATTTTGTATCCCTTAACCATATTATAAATACAATTAGAGGTGGGCATGGCTCGATTAACTAGTCAATGACCCCATTTTTTTAATTAGATCAAAATAATTGGTTTTTTAAAATTTTAAACCTAAACCGGCCCATTATTAATAGTTAACCGTCTTAATGGTTAACAATTTTTTTTTTCAATTAAAATTTTTAGTTTTCGATTTTTAACCACTTAATATAATAGTTAATCAAAAGTTGCAATTAGTCATATTTTTTGTTGGTCCATAAAAAGTCAAACCTTTTTATTTCATAATTATATTAAAAAATTACAAATTAACAAGTTAAATATCACAATTATGGAAATAACCATGAAATTCTCAATTTATATTATATATGTGTGTTATTGAATTTATACATGCTTTTGATATGTATTGAATATGATTTATTTTTATGATGAGTTATGTGTTTTATTGTTGTGTTAAAATATTGAAATACTCTAGAATTTATTAAATATTTAGTTCATAAAATTTAAATTGCATTAACATGTATGAATTATGTTTGAAAGGTTAAAATAAGTAGATAAATGCATGCATATGATTCTTTTTATAGCAAAAAATTAGGCAAAAAAAAAAAAAAAAGCTTTTAAACTACCATTAATGCCTTAAGACAACTTCATTAATTAACCAAAGGATAAGCCATTAACTCTTAATCTTAAATGCCTCAAAAGTCAAAGTAAGGGATATTATCAACCCAAATAATGCAATTTTCGGCCAAAAATTTTCCGAGCAAAGGAAACCCTCTTCAAAGCTCAAAACACTCTCTTATTCCTCCAAAAGCCCCTCATGGTATATATAGTTAAGCACTTCATTTTTCACACATTTCTATCCCAAAAGCTTACTTAAGAATCATTAAACCAATGCCTAAAGCTCACTTGGTAAGTATGTTTTCTTTTTGAATTTATGCATGTGTGAAGTTCTTGATGATAGGGTTGAACTTGGATTTGTGTTTGATGATTCTTATGTTGTGATTGTTGTATGAGAAGTGTTATGGGGATAGTGAAGTTAGTATATGTGTAGTTATGAGTTTAGAAGTATTGGAAACACATTTGGTTGAATGACTAGATGATGTGTGTTGTGTATATGGGGTTTGAAGTATGATTAGTGAATGATGTAGATGGTGGAGTGTTTGATGTTTAAAGTTGAAGTTTATGTTGTTTGAATGTTATATTAATCTCATAACAAGTTTTGGGAAACTTTGGAATGAGTTTAAAGAACTTTGAGAAGTGTAAAATCATTTAAAGAACAAAGGATTTCATCATTTTCTTGTTCCAGTGTGCACAACCTGATGCATGGGCGTGCACTTGCCCGTGCAGGCCTTAAAATCCTTAAAATTTCATCTCAGACCACTTTTTCATGCCTAGCACGACCTCAAGCACGGCCGTGCACTCGGTCGTGCAGCCTTTCCCTATTTCGCAGCCTGTTTGTAATTTAACCGTAACTTTTTCATCCAACCTCCATTTGAGATGATTCAAGTTGCATTGGAAAGCTTAAAAAGATCTAAAACTTTCATGTTTAAGTTTTCACAAATTTTAAAAGTAACAATGCTTAAATTTTATTTCTTCAACTGATACTTTCTAAACAAAGTTTAAAACTTATTGTTGGTTGTTAAAAGTTCTCCCAAACTTGATAAATGATCATTTAAGTATTTGTTAGTATTGTATGATAATATGATATCTAAATGCTATGTGATGATGTTGTAATGATTTATTTGAATTTCTTTGGATGATTATACTTGAGATTTGATGAATATATATACTTGAACTAAGTGAGTTTGTAATTACTTCTTTTTAGTAATGATCCCCTTTCGGTTATTCCATTGATTCTCGAGCTAGTATAGGTACGCAGTAACTTGCTTGTATGCTTGTTAGGATAGGCATACTTAAATTTGATATAAGTTCTAAATGACTTAAGTATTGCTTGAATTGCTTATGTTTTCACCGTTGAATCCGTCCGAGGAGCGGTAACTTATCATGATGCAATGATATGTTAGTGTAGGCGCTTAGGCCAATAGTCATGATGCAATGACTAGGCTCGGCGGATAATCGATAGGAAATGTAGTAACTGAGCAACATTTACTTATTCTTGAAAAGAAGTAGTATAATTTAATTCAATGTTTATGGAGCATGTAATTAATTTATATTATGGAATGAGATGAAGTTGAGTAACGACTATATAACCTATATGAGATTATTCTTTTCAATATAACGTTATCTAGGAGATATAGGTATTCGGCTATCTATATCAATCCCCTGAGCGTCGTGAGCATTACTTAGGATCCCTAGAATCCCATGGCTTGTCCCGGAGTTTGAATACTCCAATGATGATTTGATCAATGAATACTAAAGAAAGATAAATGAAACATTAGTGTTGCATTGCATTAGTCTAGGTATGATTGTCACTACGCTTTTGGGTGTTGTTGCTGTGTACTGGGCCTTTGGCTCACTGTTGCTATTTTTCAGGTGATGATGACTGTTATGATGATATGGGCTATGGGTCGGATTGGGAAAAATTTATGGATGAGTGGGCGACTAGGAACCGAGTACAAGATAGCAAGGAAGAAAGTTTTTGAACAAGTTGTTTGGTTTAAAATGTATTTTGTATTCTGAATAGAGGCTTGTTAGTTAAGCCTTGTTTGTATATAAAGACTTAAAGTCTAATTTTCCTATTTTAAAAACTTATGTAAGTTTTGTTGTCATGGGCTTGACACCAAGTTGTAAATTATTTCCTTAAATGTTCTATATGAATAGATTACTCAGGTGAGTAATCCTTTTAAAAAGTCTTGTATCAAGTTGTAGTGGTTTTAAACAAACAATTCACATAAATTGTTAGATTTAGGACAACCTTACGTATGATATGAAAATATTATATGTGGTTGGGGACTTGACTTACTTAATCATAGGATTAGTAGGTCGGGTCTTTACAAATGGTATCAGAGCATGTTTATGTAAATTGTTTGTTTAACATAGGAAGACTTGACCTTAGATGCGTGAGATTTGCATGGTTTGAGTTAGGATTTGCTTGAATGGTGTGTTCTGCTTGAATGTTGTTTTATTATTATTATTATAATTAAATTTAAGGTTAAGCTGACATTGCATTAATTATCATATGTCATGTGTATATTGTATGCTGTTTAAAGATGGATAGGTCAAGGAGAATTACCAGACAGACTTCAGATAGGGAGAATATGCCACCTCCTCCTCCTACTGTTCCAGCATCTACATCATCTACTACTCCAGCTGCTACTTCGACTCCATCACCGGCTTCGGCCTCTACTACTCAAGATCCCCAACAACCACAAATGCCTCCTCCGATGCCTCCATATCCTCCTATGCCTCAGATGCCAGCAGGAGATACAAGTACTATGTTCAATTTGTTCTGGGATATGTTTGCAATGGTTCAACAGTATCAACAAATGATGTATCAACAACAACAATTCATGCAACAATATAATCCACCAAATGTGAGGCAAGAACCTAATGTACGAGTGGAAGACCAATATGATCAAGTGAAGCTGCATGACTTTGTCAAGCTAGTACCTGAGTTTGATGGCACTATCATGGATCCGACTAAAGCTGAAGGATGGATCATAGAACTTGAGAAAGCTTTTGCTGCTTGCCAAGTACTTGATGATAGGAAGGTTGACTTAGCTGTATTTGTTATGAAGCAGGATGCATATAATTGGTGGATGATGAACAGTGAAGGCTTTGCAAGACCGATTCCTTGGAATACATTCAAAGATGCTTTCTTCTTGAAGTATATTCCATCAACTGTGAGGGAACAGATGATTTCTAAATGGTTAAGTTTGAGACAAGGAAGTAAAACTGTAGACGAGTATTATGCGGAGTTTTGCAGGTTGCTAAGGTTTGCAGGAGCAAACTACAATGATGAAAGAATGAAAGTCCAAAAGTTTCAAGATGGATTAAATATGGAATTAAAGAGTGAAGTCAAGAAATTTCAACTGATGACATTATCAGAATCTGTGGTTAAGGCAAGACTGTTAGAGCAAATATCAGATGATAATAGGGTTCAAAGGGACAGAAGAGCTACTTTTCTGGGCAAGAGATCAACCACATCATATACTCCTTACCCAAGGTATGATAATGTTGATAAGGGTAAAAGACCATATATGGGAAAGAAGCCTAGTTCGGGACAATTTGTGAAGACTTCTATGTCTTCTACTCCTTTTGATAAGAGGTGTACTAGATGTTTTGGACCCCATGATTTAGCTCAGTGTAAATGGGTTCCTGGAGCATGTTTTGCGTGTGGGGATGTAGGTCATCGAGCTTCTGATTGCAAAAATCCAAAATTGAAGCCTATATTTTGTGCTTATTGCAAACAGAGAGGACATCATGTGATGAATTGTAAGGAGAAGCCTAAGAATGATGGTCCTAATGTTGGAAAAGGAACGACTGCTGCTAGAGTGTTTGCCCTACAACAGTATGAGAAAGCTCCTCCAGTGGATACATTAGCAGGTACCATAAAGATTGCAAATCATACTGCATATGCATTGATAGATACGGGTGCTACTCATGCGTGCTTGGCTGAAAACTTTGTGAATGAGTGTGGTTTGTATTCTGAAGTGTTGCTTGATAGAATAATGAGTATTAATACTACTCTTGGGGTGCAAACTAAAGAACCATGTGTTTGTAGAAATGTTGATGTAGTGATTTCTAATGTAAACATGCCAATTGATATGTTGGTTTTGCCTTTAACTGATTTTGATGCTATCTTAGGAATGAATTGGTTAAATCTGTATAAAGCTAGTATAGATTGTATGAAGGCAGAAGTGAGTTTTGATTTAGAGAATGGAAAAGTAACGCATGTCTTGGATGGGAAAAGACCAGCTTATATGTATACTATGGAGTTATGGGAGAAGGGTAGTTAAGAGATTAAAGTGGATATGGTGCCAGTGGTGAAAGAGTTTGTTGATGTTTTTCCTGAAGAATTACGGGTTACCACCTGATAGGGAAATTGAGTTTGGAATTGAATTGATACCAGGGACATCACCGATATCTAAAGCTCCATATCGAATGGCTCCTACAGAATTGAGAGAATTGAAAAGCCAGTTAGAAGAGTTGCAGACATTGGGATTTATTCGCCCGAGTATTTCTCCTTGGGTGCTCCAGTATTATTTGTGAAAAAGAAAGATGGAAGCTTAAGAATGTGTATTGATTATAGAGAGCTAAACCAGGTGACAATTAAGAACAAATATCCACTTCCCGAATTGATGATTTATTTGACCAGTTGAGAGATGCTGCAGTGTTCTCTAAGATAGATTTAAGATCTGGATACCATCAACTCAAGATTAAACAACAAGATATCCCCAAGACGGCTTTCAGAACGATATGGACATTTTGAGTTCTTGGTTATGTCTTTTGGTTTGACAAATGCCCCTGCTGCATTTATGGATTTAATGAACAGAGTATTTAAAGATTATCTGGACCGGTTTGTCATTGTTTTTATTGATGATATACTGGTATACTCAAGAAGTGTAGAGGAGCATGAACAACACTTGAGGCTAGTTCAAAAGACTAAGGGAAAGGAAGCTTTATGCCAAATTCAGCAAATGCAAGTTCTGGTTGAAAGAAGTGGCATTCCTTGGTCACATCATTACAAAGGAAGGGATATCGGTGGATTCAGAAAAGATTAGAGCTATTTTGGATTGGCCACAACCTACGAATGTTACTGAGGTACGTAGTTTTCTGGGTTTAGCAAGCTACTATCGAAGATTTGTTCAAGGATTTTCAAAGATTGCTTCTTCATTGACGAAGTTGACTAGAAAACACGTGAAGTTCGTTTGGAATGAAGATTGTGAGAAGAGTTTCCAAGAGTTGAAAGAGAGATTAGTGTCTGCACCAGTCTTAGCACTTCCAGTTAGTGGAAAGGAGTTTGTCGTTTATAGTGATGCATCTATACAGGGACTAGGATGTGTCTTGATGCAAGATAACCGAGTAATAGCTTACGCTTCAAGACAATTGAAACCCCATGAGAGAAACTATCCAGTCCATGACTTGGAGCTTGCTGCAGTGATTCTAGCATTGAAGCTTTGGAGACATCACTTATTTGGTGAAAAGTGCAAGATCTTCACCGATCACAAAAGCTTAAAGTATATCTTTACTCAAAAAGAATTGAACATGCGCCAAAGAAGATGGCTTGAGCTAATAAAGGATTATGATCTTGAAATTCTTTATCATCCAGGAAAGGCAAATAGTGTGGCAGATGCATTGAGTAGGAAAAAGCAAATGAATATGGTTACCATGGTTACAAATCAAAGAGAGTTGCAAGACGATCTCCAAAAATTGAATGTTGAAGTTACTATGGAAAAAGTTGAGATTATGTTGGCAAGTTTAACTCTACAACCTACCATATTGGAACAAATTAAGCAAGGACAACAAGAAGAACTAGAAAGCCAAAGTTTAAGAAGTGATATATCGAAAGGAAAGAAGAAGGATATGAGAGTAGACAATGAAGGTGTTATCAGATTTAAAGACAGGACTTATGTGCCGGAGATTTATGATTTGAGGAAACAAATCATGAAAGAAGCTCATTCGTCTTCATATTCGATTCACCCGGGAACCACCAAGATGTATAAAGATTTGAAGAAAAATTACTGGTGGGAAGGTTTGAAGAGAGATATTGCTCAATATGTCTCCAAGTGTCTAAGTGTTTGACTTGTCAACAAATAAAATTGAGCACCAAAGACCCAGGAGAACTTCAACCTCTACCTGTACCCGAATGGAAATGGGAAGATATCACCATGGATTTTATATCGGTTTACCCAGACTATTACTAAGTATGAAGTCATATGGGTGATCGTGACAGATTAACGAAATCGGCTCATTTCATACCTTTGAAGGTTGGAGATTCCTTAGAGAAGATGGCATATATATATATAATATATATATGAGATAGTGAGACTACATGGGATTCCAAAGACAATTACTTCCGATCGAGATTCTCGTTTTGTCAGTCGGTTCTGGAAAAGTTTACATGTTGCCTTGGGTACTCAGCTTCAGTTTAGCACTGCATTTCATCCACAAACGGATGGGCAATCAGAGAGAACGATTCAGATCTTGGAAGATATGCTTAGAGCATGTGCTTTAGACTTTAGCAATAGGTGGGATACTTATTTGCCACTCGTTGAATTTGCCTACAACAATAGCTTCCAAGCAACAATTCAAATGGCGCCCTATGAAGCACTTATGGTAGGAAATGCAGATCTCCAGTACACTGGATGAAGTGGCGAAAGAACTATTTTGGGTCCTGAATTAGTGCAACAAACAATAGATAAGACTCAAGAGATAAAACAAAGGATGAAAACAGCTCAAGATCGGTATAAAAGCTACGCTGACACAAGAAGAAGACCGTTAGAGTTTGAAGTTGTGATCAAGTGTTTCTCAAAATCTCTCCAACAAAGGGTGTGATTAGATTTGAGGCTAAAGGAAAATTGACTCCAAGGTACATTGGTCCATATGAGATTTTAGAGAGAATTGGACCATTAGCCTATCGATTGGCTCTACCCCCGAATTTGTCGGAAATGCATGATGTATTCCATGTATCTCAGCTCCAGAAATGTGTATCAGATCCTAATTCCATCATCTCTACATACCAACCAGAGATTCAACCGAATTTGAGTACAGTTGAGAAGCCGATCAAAATCCTGGATAGAATTGATAAAGTGTTGAAGAGGAAGGTAATTCCTTTTGTAAAAGTTTTGTGGATGGGCTAAACTGAAAGAGAAGCAACTTGGAAGCTTGGGGATGAAATAAGACTAAAGTATCCCGAGTTATTTGAGTAGTGATGAAGGTAAGTTTCGATGACGAAACTTTTTGAAGGAGGGAAGAATGAAATAACCATGAAATTCTCAATTTATATTTTATATGTGTGTTATTGAATTTATACATGCTTTTGATATGTGAATATGATTTATTTTTATGATGAGTTATGTGTTTTATTGTTGTTTAAAATATTGAAATACTCTAGAATTTATTAAATATTTAGTTCATAAAATTTAAATTGCATTAACATGTATGAATTATGTTTGAAATGTGTTAAAATAAGTAGATAAATGCATGCATATGATTCTTTTTATAGCAGAAAAATTAGGCAAAAAAAAAAAAAAGCTTTTAAACTACCATTAATGCCTTAAGACAACTTCATTAATTAACCAAAGGATAAGCCATTAACTCCTTAATCCTAAATGCCTCAAAAGTCAAAGTAAGGGATATTATCAATCCCAAATAATGCAATTTTCGGCCAAAAATTTTCCGAGCAAAGGAAACCCTTTTTCAAAACTCAAAACACTCTCTTGTTTCTCTCAAAGCCCTCTCACAATAGTATATAGTTAAGCACTTCATTTTTCACAATTTCTACCCCAAAAGCTTGCTAAGAATCACTAAACCAATGCCTAAAGCTCACTTGGTAAGTATGTTTTCCTTGTTTTAAATTTATGCATATGTGAGGTTCTTGATGATAGGGTTGAACTTGGATTTGTGTTTGATGATTCTTATGTTGTGATTGTTGTGTGAGAAGTGTTATGGGGATAGTGAAGTTAGTATATGTGTAGTTATGAGTTTAGAAGTATTGGAAACACATGTGGTTGAATGACTAGATGATGCGTGTTGTGGATTTAGGGTTTGAAGTATGATTAGTGATGATGTGGATGGTGGAGTGTTTGATGTTTAAAGTTGAAGTTTATGTTGTTTGAATGCTATATTGATCATATAACAAGCTTTGGGAAACTTTGGAATGAGTTTAAAGAACTTTGAGAAGTGTAAAATGCATTTAAAAAACAAAGGATTTCGTCATTTTCTCGTTCCAGTGTGCACAACCTGATGCATGGGTGTGCACTTGCCCGTGCAGGCCTTAAAATCCTTAAAATTTCATCTCGGGTCACTTTTTCATGCCTAGCATGGCCTCGAGCACGGCCGTGCACTCGGTCGTGTAGCCTTCCCCTATTTTGCAGCCTGTTTGTAATTTAACAGTAACTTTTTCATCCGACCTCCGTTTGAGGTGATTCAAGGTACGTTGGAAAGCCTAAAAAGATATCTACAACTTTCATGTTTTAAGTTTTCACAAATTTTGGAAGTAACAATGCTTAAATTTTATTTCTTTTCAACTGATATACTTTCCAAACAAAGTTTAAAACTTATTGTTGGTTGTTAAAAGTTCTCCCAAACTTGATAAATGATCATTTAAGTATTTGTTGAGTATTGTATGATAATATATGATATCTAAATGCTATGTGATGATGTTGTAATGATTTATTTGAATTTCTTTGGATGATTATACTTGAGATTTGATGAATTTATATACTTGAACTAAGTGTGAGTTTGTAATTACTTCTTTTTATAGCAATTGATCCCCTTTCGGTTATTCCCATTGATTCTCGAGCTAGTATAGGTACGCAGTAACTTGCTTGTATGCTTGTTAGGATAGTCATACTTAAATTTGATATATGTTCTAAATGACTTAAGTATTGCTTGAATTGCTTATGTTTTCATCGTTGAATCCGGTCCGAGGAGCTGTAACTTATCATGATGCAATGATATGTTAGTGTAGACGCTTATGTCAATAGTCATGATGTAATGACTAGGCTCGATGATAATCGATAGGAAATGTAGTAACTGAGTAACATTTACTTATTCTTGAAAAGAAATAGTATAATTTAATTCAATGTTTATGGAGCATGTAACTTAATTTATATTATGGACTGAGATAAGTGAAGTTGAGTAACGACTATATAACCTATATGAGATTATTCTTTTCAATATAACGTTATCTAGGAGATATAGGTATTCGGGCTATCTATATCAACCCCTGAGCATGAGCATTACTCAGGATCCCCAGAATCCCATGGCTTGTCCCGGAGTTTGAATACTCCAACGATGATTTGATCAATGAATACTAAAGAAAGATAAATGAAACATTAGTGTTGCATTGCGTTAGTCTAGGTATGATTGTCACTACGCTTTTGGGTGTTGTTGCTGTGTACTGGGCCTTTGGCTCACTGTTGCTATTTTTCAGGTGATGATGACTGTTATGATGATATAGGCTATGGGTCGGATTGGGAAAAATTTATGGGTGAGTGGGGCGACTAGGAACCGAGTACAAGATAGCAAGGAAGAAAGTTTTTGAACAAGTTGTTCGGTTTAAAAATGTATTTTGTATTCTGAATAGAGGCTTGTTAGTTAAGCCTTGTTTGTACATAAAGAATTAAAGTCTAATTTTCCTATTTTAAAAACTTATGTAAGTTTTGTTGTGTCATGGGCTTGACACTAAGTTGTAAATTATTTCCTTAAATGTTCTATATGAATAGATTACTCAGGTGAGTAATCCTTTTGTAAAAACTCTTGTATCAAGTTGTAGTGGTTTTAAACAAACAATTCACATAAATTGTTAGATTTAGGACAACCTTACGTACGATATGAAAATATTATATGTGGTTGGAGACTTGACTTACTTAATCATAGGATTAGTAATCGGGTCTTTACAATTACATAACAAATTTACAAATCAACAAGTTAAATAACTATAAAACCAACAACAAATTAGGAATATAACTTTAATATAACATTATACAAATAAAACTTTATAGTTTTCTTTTTTTTTTCAAATTACAACTGTAACTCCCTAATTTGAAGGCATTACAACATACCATGTGTCCTCACTAAATAAAGACACGCTGAGACTATTATTTCACTAATCCAAAAAATTGTAAACCATATAACTTCAATATTTCACATATAAGGGTACCTATTTAAAAACAAATCATAATAATAGAACTTTGAATAACTTAGTTGGCAGAAAAAAGCCAACTTAAATCAAACCTATAATATTGTAAAAAGTCTCATAAACTCTAAATTTATAAAAACATAAAAAACTTCTTAAGATCTTCAATTTTATCCATTTCCTAACCAGAATATCTAAATATTAGTAGGAAAGTTAGGTCCATTATAGTCTTCACCATAGTCCACATAAACATTATCAAAAACTACTGGATCATCACCTATTCCTAAAAAATAAAAAGGAATGAACATAAAAGCCTAGTACGTCAGACCATAAACACACACAGGAACAAACATTATACAATTTCACATACAACCTGATAACTAATATGTCAAACATAATTATTATCTTTGATTAGCTTGGAAACAACACAATTTAAAACCATTTTCAACTAATCCTAAATATGGAGTAACTCATGACTCCATGAAAGCATGTTTTATATACAAAATACTTTGATACATATATATTAGTGTTGGGTACTCCCCACACACCCTAGGTACCATACTTGTACCACTCCTAGACTATTAGAATCTTCTCTTTACACAACTTCACTCGGGACAACAACACACATAGATTATTAGGGTGCCGTCCTAGTAGAAATGGTACTCCTAATTTACTAAAGCCAGCTAAAGACAAGTAGCAAATTAATTTAAAAGCCTTATAGCATAAGATTCATTTATAGATTCTAATCTTACAATCACAAGCACCAAATAAGGTAAGATTTTAGAAACAAAAACACTAATTTCACCAATACACCTAATTACATAAGGAAAACTATTCTAAAACATGTTTTCATAAGATAAACCTAATCCCATCATCATCTAAAGCCCTAAACTGAAAAGAAAACAAACCTTAGGTTTATACACACCTTCTCTTCTTGATTGTAAAACCACAAGATCACCAATCTTAGGGTTTTCTCTAAAAAAAATTTGATTCCCTTCAATATCAATTAATAAACTTGAAAAGATTTCACTTTTAAATCACTAAAAAGGATTGAAAACGATCACTTACCTATTTCTTTGTTCTTCTTCCCCTTGATTGCAAAACACTAAATCTCTAACAAAACTTAGTATTTTCCTCTAAAACTTCCTTTGAAACCAAAAGAAAACTGTAAGGAGTGATAATTTCCTTTAATCTCTAAAGTATTGAAGAGGATCAACTTACTTAGATCTTGATTCCTAATATCCCTTGATGCCAAGATAACAAATATATGTTTTGAGACATTTCTATAGCTCATGAATGATTTTGGAGAAGAAGTAAGGCTAGTTATAAAAAAACTTGAAAAAACCCTTTCAATTTCCTGTAGGAAAGGCTGACCGCTTAGGGAAGAAGGCTGGCGCCTAGATACAAAAGTTGTCGGCCTAAAACTCAAAATGATTATGTGATTAAGATGGTCAAGCCAACATCGACGATGTACAGGATGAAGGCCGAGGGGTACCCTTTGAAGGCTGACGGCTTTGAAAGCCTTGAGTTGTCTTCACTTGTCTCCAATCACATGTTGTCATTTAACAAAGTACACACATACATATTAGGGTGAACCATAAAACCCTATTATTTTTAACAAATGACACATTTGCCTTTCATTATAAAATCATTTATCTTTTATCATAACAACACAACAACATAATAATTAAAACATAAATGTTTGAATTATCGATTTTTTAATGGTTAATATAAACCGAAACCGAAAAAAAATAAAAGCTATGATCCTCAACCAAAACCAATTCACTGGTTGGATGTAGATGTGTATGGTGGCTAATGGTTGTGGGTGGTCTGATGGTTGGTGTTAGGTGGTTGGTAGTAGTGCATCTAGTGCTGGTGGTGATGCTTTAGGTGGTGTTAGAGTTGAATAAGCCAAATACAGTATTACAATATATATATAAATATAAAATTACAAATATATCAGTGACTAACATAACTAAATTATCCTAGCATTATCCATGCACTCGGGTTATGAACCGTAATCAACCATATATACATTCTTTCACATGTTTAAAGACAATTAAACTAATATATATGTGTGTGTTATATCTTTTGACCGGGGAGAGAAACCAAACCTAATTTAATTATATAGGAAAGTTGGTGTGTGTTCATGTTAATTGATTACAAGCATTCATACTTGAACAAATATTTCATTATATCTAATACTTACACAGGCTTCCTTCACTTCAGAAATGTGTATAAAAACACAAAGAAATCTCCTTCATAAATAGAGGCACGTCCAACAGAATTAAGTTAATACATCTCAAATTACAAGACTATGGAGAACAAAGATTAGATGGGATCAATGATGAATATATCCTAAAATCTATGACAATTAAAACAAAGTTGTGTGCATAACATGCATAAGCTGTGTACTATGATTAAGATAACATCTTTGTCTTAATAAATCAACTCCATAATTCTCTATCTCTTCTTGGCAAAACCAGCCCACCTGAATGATCCCTTCCCACGCCAACGAACAACACCTCGGCCACTTCCTTTCGTGGCAATTCTACCAATTTGCGAATTGAAAGAGCTCTTGACTGCATTGTCATGAAGTGGACTCTCGATTTTAGAGACGCTCGCTTCTTCATAGAGACGCTCACTTCTTCAGAGATTGCATTGTGAGTAATCGCTCTCTCTATTTCAGAGACACTCGCGTGCCAAACATTTCTTTGCCATTAAACCTGCATTCTATAGCATTGTCATGAATTGGTCCCTCTATTTCAGAGACACTTGCTGCTTCAAAAGATTACATTGTCATTTAACCAGTCTTCTATATCGAATCCCTCTATTTCAGAGACACTCGCCCTTCAGAGATCGTATTGTCATTAGGCCGCTTTCTATGTTTCGAATCTCTACGTCCTTATTCTCAGCCATTAAGGCTTCAGACGAAACTGTCCATTAACAGCAGAACTTGAGGGGAAGGATAATGGTGGATCCTCATGTGGCGCAGGGCCTTGCACATTGTTATTTCCAGAAGTTTCCAGCTGGTTCCATGGATTGGCAACCTGCTCCGAGATGATGCTGGTGGGATTTGTTCTGTGTGACGGTATCAAATGCTGGGAGGTGGTACCAGCACTATGGTCATGATCTACATTGCCAAATCCAACAGTGAAATCTGATTGTCACATGGCATTAGGAAAACACATTAAGAAAGAGTATAGAAGAATACACCTTAACTTGCATTCATCTGGCTAAACTACATGATCAACAAATTTCATTACGTCAGTCAAAGGAGATGAAATCTTAAAAAGTGAATTTGAACTCGTTAAAGTTAGTTGTACAACCATTTAGTCGTAAAGCTTAAGTTGTGGGTACAGTATGAGCTTCCTATATCTATTCCTACACATTTCTCAAATATGTCAACCCTTCAAGTGATGTTTGTTTGTCTATCCTAACTTAGGCACATTGCAATCTACAGGAAAATTGAATGAAGGTCTATCAAAGAAACAATATTAATGCATTGATCTTGTTCATTGTATTACTCACCTCCTGATACTGCTTCTGAACTTCCCAAAGGAGCTCTAGTACCTTCTGTTCTAGGAAGGCCGATGGAGTCAATTGATGATCAAATGGATCGTCAACTGGTTGCTGGTTCATTGGAAGTACACAATGACTAGCAGACAAGCTTTTGCTTAGCAATGGATACGAAAAAGAAGCAAAAGCTTCATCCCTGAACTCTTCTACATGATTCCAATTCTTACTAGCTGCTTTGACTAAGTCATCTGCACGTGCCTGAAATAAAATCAATTAATTATTGTGAATTTCGAGTTTGCAGGATCTACATATCAAATCAATAGATATGAAACCACAATAAATCTAACAGATCTTAATTTTAAGGTTAGTTGGCTGTGCAGCTAATTCTAAATTAGTATCAGAGCTAGTTTTCACCAAAACCTGTCCTATGGTACTTGTTGAGAAAGCATTGCCATATCATAATTGGCTCTGCTTTGTCACAGGTATTTGTGTGTAGAAGAGTTAGAAGTGTTACAATGCTTCCTAAAAGATTCTGTATAATGCTTGTATATAATTTTAGCCAACTACTTTACAATTAGCTTTTCATGTGGGCTTCAGTTTCTAACATCACCTAACCATAAGCTATTAATTCTGTCTGTTGTTGACTATCTACACAGCTAAAAGATGGCAAAAACCACAAAACGTCCTAATTATGGTATGCATAAATTTTTCATATACATTGATCATGTTATCTGAGTGAGAATTTTAAATTCTGTAAGTGAAGGTTTCTCAAGAAAAATTAATCTTACTCAATAGTTGATGAATATTACACCTTAATATACATAATTTTTATATCTAAGAATAGTAATAATCTCGTTTATTTTAGATGGAAATTAATAACCCTAAAAATAAGAAATCCTAAAAAATGAAAAACTGGATTCCGTAATTTCCCCATATACATAATTACAAGATAAAATTAAATATGATAACTTTGATAGAATTTCAACACTCCCCCTCAAGTTGGGTTGTACACATTGTGCATACCCAACTTGTTACATAGTTCCTCAAAGTTAGGTCCTAGTAAAGCTTTTGTCAAGTTTTGCAAGTTGCTTTCGAGTTGGAGTGTAGACCAATTACGCCTCTGAGTTATCAATTTTTTCTGAGATGAAGTGTTGATCAATCTCCACATGTTTAGATCTATCGTGATAAACTAGATCCTTTGCCATATGATAGTGGCCGATTATCACACTTAAGGTTTAATGACATTTTGAACTCCATTCCTAATTCGAACATTACTCACCTGATCCATATTCCTTCACAAATAGCTACTACTAAAGCTCTTAGTTCAACCTTAGCACTACTCTAGAAACTACAGACTGTTTCTTAGTTCTCCATGTTACAAGGTTTCCCCAAATGAATGAGTAATATCTTGTGGTTGATCTCCTATTTTTCTGACTCCCTGCCCCATTTGCATTACAGTATAGAACTAAATCCTCACAATCATTCTTCTTAAACAATAATCGTTTCCTAGGAGTCATCTTTAGATACCTAAGAATTAGGTACACAACCTCCATATGTGCCTCTAAAACTGATGTCAAGCCGAGGAGATAAATAAGTCTCCCCACTAGACGTTGATATCTTCCTTTGTCTACTGGAATTTGCTCCTCTCCACTTCCCAATTTTCTTTTAGGTTCCATAGGAGTGTTTGTAGGTTTATATCCTAGCATGCCAGTCTCTTTTAAGTCTGGGTATATTTTCTTTCAGAAACAAATATCCCTTTTCTTGATTGAGCCACTTCCATCCCCATAAAATGGCATAGAGGATTGAGATCTTTTACTTCAAATTCTTCCGCCAAGGATTGTTTAATTTTCAATAATTCTTCCTCATAATCTCCGGTTAGAATGATGTCATCAATATGCACACTAAGGATAGCAAATTTATTCCTAGGAGAACATTTCACAAAAAGTGTATGATCAGATTTACACTGACTAAAACCGTGTTCTTTTACTAATCGTGAGAACCTGCCAAACCATGCATGTGAAGTTTGTTGTAGTCCACATGGGGACTTCAATAATTTGCACATCTTATTGTTGCCATTGCTTATTGGTAGACTTAAAGGAATTTTCATGTAAACTTCCTCTTTAAGATCTCCATTAAGAAAGGCATGCTTTATATCAAGCTGACAAAGAGGTCATTCTAAGTTTGTTATTAGTAAGGGGAGTACTTGAATGGTGTTAAGCTAAGCAACTCGAGCAAATGTCTCTTGGTAATTAACACCATAGTATTGAGTAAAGCCCCTCGCTACTAATCGAGCCTTAAGTCTTTCTATGCTTCCATCTACCTTAGTTTTCATAGTAAAGATCCACTTACAACTCAGTGCTTTCTTTCCTAGTGGAAGTTCAGTAATAATCCATGTACCATTCTTTTCCAAGGCCATAATCTACTCTTCAACAACCTGTTTCAGCTGAGTGACTTAGAGCTTCTTGAATGCTTGTTGGAATTTGAACATTATCCAACCTTGAGGTAAAAGCTTGATGGGATTGAGAGACCTGCATATGAAATAAAATTCTTAATACGATGTTGAGTATATGTTCGAGTACCTTTCCTCAAGGCAATCAGTAGTTCTAAATCATCTATTGTTTGAATCTCCTCTGACCCTTTTTGTTCCATTGTGCTAGTTTCTATAGTCATTTGGTTCGGTTTAGATTCTTGGATAGGTGTGAGATGTGCCATAGTCTCAATCTCCCTCTGATGTCTGTTCTTCCTAGAATATACCTTTATTTCTTTAGTTGCTGATGATGGCTAATGAGAATAAGAATCAAGTTCACACACAGGACTTAGTGTTTGATTTATGGGACTTAGTAGTGTTTGATTTGAAGGTAACAAACTCGTGTTGTACACAAGATTAGACTCAGGAATTTGTTGTGGTTATCTTTTTAGGTTTGGTGGCTAAGCTAGTAAGGAATCCCAACTCCAAAGCTGAAGTTCTTTCTAGCTACTCTCCCCCTGAAGTTTAGGTTTGGAAAAAAAAGGATATTGTTCAAAGAATGTCACATCCATTGTTTCAAATACTTGTCATGTGTTAGGGCAAAAGCACTTGTATCCTTTTTTGTTTATGGAATAAACGATAAAGATGCATTTTGTAGATGTTGGGTCAAGTTTGCTCTTGTTTTGTGGGTATACATGAACAAAAGCGAACGCCCAAAAATTTTGAAAGGGAGATCAGAGGAAAGAACATGAGCATGAGGAAATATTTTAGTGAGAGCTTATTGTGGTGTTTCAAACTTTAGAGCACTAGGTGATATCCTGTTGATGAGATATACAAAAGTAAGAATGGCTTCCTTCCACACATATTTTGGAACACCACTAGAAAACATAAGAAATCAGCTACTTTCAAAAAATGACTATTTTTTTTTCCCCTTACTACTCCATTTTGTTAGGATGTGTTTACACATGAGTTTACTTGGACAATTCCCTGTCTAGACAAGTATTCACCTAGAATTGAATGGAAATATTCCCTAGCATTGTCAAATTTTAGGATTTCGATTTTAGTATTAAATTGTGTTTGAACCATGGAATTGAATGCCTGAAATATTTTATGAACTTCTTACTTTTCTTTCATAAGAAAACTCAAGTAAGTCATGTATGATTATTTATGAATGTCACAAACCAGCATGCTTCATTTTTATTCTAGAGAGACCCCAAATGTCACCTAAATTAAGGCAAATGGCTTTGATGAATAGTGAAGCACACTTGGATAAATAGAACAAGTGTGTTTTGCAAACTGACATATCCCACAATTAAACAATTTTGGATTTTTATTGATGAATAAATGAAGAAACAACCTTTCAAGGTACATGTCGGAAGATTGAAGATACTTAATTAGGAAATACTAAATTAGGAAGTTTATTATTTTGTAATATCTTAATTAGAAAATACTAAATTAGGAAGTTTATTATTTTGTAATCCTAGAAAATTTGACCATCCCAAAATAATGGGATTTAATTAGGAAAATAGGAAATTCTTCCTTTTTTTCTGATCTTACATTGTGTATATATATGTACTCTTTGTGAATAATAAAAGATACAAGTGATTTTTCCAATCTCTATTTTTTATCATGGTATCAGAGCCCTAGGATTTTTTTTTTAAATTCTGGGATTCTTCTTTTTCGACCTTCATTGTCAATTTTGTGCTTGGTCTTCATTGCCAATCTACATCAAACCCTTTTTTACCATTCCTTCTCTTTGGTAGCCATGTCTAACATCAAAACGAACACCTACTCCCAATCCGGCGAAGAAACCACAAAACCCTATCTTCCTATTGGTGAATTCCAGAACATACACCAATCCTATAGACTCAATGGTCAAAACTATTTGAAGTGGTCCCAGCTTATCCGAACATATCTAAACGGCAAAGGAAAAATCAGCCATATTCTTGGTTCAGGACCTAACCCCAATGAACCAAACTTTAAGATTTGGGATGAAGAAGATGCTATGATTATGTCTTGGTTATGTAGTTCAACGACACCTGAGATCAACGATACATGCATGTTTCTAACCTCTGCAAAGGGCATTTGGGATGCTCTCCATCAAACATACTCAAAGGCTAATGATGCCGCTCGAGTATATGAAGTTAAGGTAAGAACAGTTGCTGCAAAACAGGGTAACAAAACCGTGACAGAATATGCGAATGTTCTGCAAAATTTATGGCAAGAACTCGACCATTATCGAGCTCTTGAAACAAAATGCCCCGAAGATGTTGTGATCTTGAAGAAGTTCATTGAGAAAGATCGGGTATATGATTTTTTGGTTGGTTTAAATGCTGAGTTTGACCAGGTCCGGGTTCAAATTTTGGGAAAAGATGATGTTCCTTCCCTTAATGAGGTTATTTCTATGATTAGGGCTGAGGAGAGTCGTAGAAACATTATGCTAGCACCAGAGATAACTGAAGGATCAGCTTTGGTTACACAAGAAAGAAACAACTACAGTAGGATGTGAGATATATCTCAAGGTGATTCTCGTGATAGCCTATGGTGTACCTACTGCAAGAAACCAAGACATACAAAGGAACGCTATTGGAAACTACATGGAAAGCCCTCCACCTCGAGTCGAGAATGGGGCCAAAGGGGTGATCCAAAGGCTCAACAGCGAGCTCACCAAGCCTCCAGCATAAAGTCTGACTCAGATCCACAGTTGATTGGAGAAACTAACACTACCCAATTGAACCTGGCTGAGATAGAAAAACTACGGAACTTGTTGGGGTCACTAGAAAAGCCAAGTTCCTCTTGCTCGTTAGCTCTCTCTGGTAAGCCTCTTTCCCTTGGATTACATGCCTCAGACAGACCTATACAAGATTATTATTATTGACTCAGGAGCCACAGATCACATGACACCCTCACCCACTCATTTTACAACCTATTCACCCTGTCCTAGCAATAGGAAAATTGTTGTTGCTAATGGGTCAGTCACCACAGTGGCTGGTGTTGGACACATCCAGTTGAGTCCAACCTTACTAAAAGGATGTACTTCATGTCCCTCAATTATCCTCTAGCCTACTGTCCATTCATAAAATAACTCATGATTTAAACTGTAATGCCTATTTTATCCCTCTTGTTGTGTATTCCAGACCAAGTGTCGAGGAAGAGGATTGGAGTTGCTGAGGAAAAGGGCGGTCTCTACTATCTTGATACATCTGCCATGAATACTCCGACTGTCAAACGTGTTCCCTTGAAGTCTTGTTTGTCTGTTTCAAATAATGACACCATTTGGCGTCAACATTTCCGCTTTGGTCATCCTTCATTTACAATTCTAAAGACAATGTTTCCTGCTTTGTTTAAACATGTTGATGTCAAAGACCTTCATTGTGATGTATGCGAGTTTGCCAAACATAAAAGAGTCTCTTTTCCAATAAATAATAATAGAAGTTCTTTACCTTTTGATCTGATTCATTCTGACATTTGGGGAACTTCTAGAATTCCTAATATTGCGGGAGCTCATTGGTTTGTGTCCTTCATAGACGATTGTACTAGAGTCACTTGGATATTTCTACTTAAACATAAATCAGATGTGACTACCATCCTTCCAAACTTTATTGCTTTGATAAATAATCAATTTGGCGTAAAAATAAAAAAATGCAGATCTGATAATGCCAAGGATTATTTCAATAAAGTCCTTTCACCATATTTCCAACAGGAAGGGATAATTCATGAGTCATCTTGTGTAGATACTCCCCAACAAAATGGAGTAGCTGAGAGAAAAAATGGCCATCTACTTACTATGACACGGGCTTTATTGTTTCAAAATAATGTTCCAAAATCATATTGGGGGAAGCTGTTCTTACTGCTACACACATCATAAACCGCCTACCCTCCAAAACAATAGGGGATAAAACACCAATGCATCTTCTCTCTGAATTTTACCCCAATATTAGAACTAAAAACAATTTGAGCCCTCGGATTTTTGGGTGTCCGGCCTTTGTTCATATATCTAACCACAACAGAGACAAACTTGATCCACGAGCAATCAAGTGTGTGTTCGTTGGATATTCCCCAACACAGAAGGGATACAAATGCTACCACCCACCTACACGGAAATTTTATGTTTCTATTGATACCACTTTTAAGGAGGACCAATCTTTTTTCTCTCAGCCTTACCTTCAGGGGAGTCTAGTTCTATCAGAGAAGACAAGGCAGATGAGTTATCTTTTCTTGACCTACCAATATCACAACCTTCAGAGCCTCTTTCCACTTCATCTTCACAGCAGAAACCCGAATCATCCCCACAAGGATCAAATCTTGAACCTGCTGAAACAGTATCTATAAATGACAAGTTTGACAGCAGGAGGTATGGACAGGTGTACTCAAGAAGAAGGGTCCTGGAACCAGATCCTATGCAAAGCCAACACTCTGACTCTAACCCTGGAAATGAGGTATGCACAGATTCTTTTTCCCCCATTGTTTCTTCTGATTCTGATCTACCTATTGCCTTACGAAACGGGACACGAGAGTGTGCTAAGCACCCGAAGTATTCATTGGCCAATTCATTATCCTTTCACAGACTTTCTTCGTCTCACAAGAGCTTCTTAGCCAACTTAAACACTAACCAGGTTCCTAACAGTTTTTCTGAAGCTTTATCTGATGAAAAATGGAGAGAGGCTATGAGAATAGAAATGGAGGCACTCGAGAAGAACAAAACTTGGGAAATTGTAGAGCTACCTAAAAATAAAAGGACAGTAGGATGCAAGTGGGTGTTTGCCTTGAAATACAGGTCAGATGGATCTTTAGAGAGATACAAGGCAAGGTTGGTTGCTAAGGGATACACACAAACTTATGGAGTAGACTATGAGGAAACTTTTGCACCAGTAGCTAAAATGAACACTGTGAGGATTCTTTTATCACTGGCTGCAAATTTCAATTGGGATCTACAACAATTTGATGTGAAGAACGCCTTTCTTCACGGAGATCTAGAGGAAGAAATATTCATGGATATTCCACCAGGCTTTGGAGGAGAAATGAGAGGGAACAAAGTATGTAAACTAAAAAAGGCATTGTATGGACTTAAGCAATCACCAAGGGCTTGGTTTGGCCGGTTTACTAAGGTAATGCTCAAACTTGGATATAAGCAAAGTCAGGGAGATCATACTCTCTTCATCAAGCATACGACCTCAGGGGGATAACAGCACTCTTGGTATATGTCGACGACATAATTGTTACTGGAAATGATGAGGAAGAAAAGAAGGTCCTAAAAGACTGCTTGTCAAGGGAATTTGAGATTAAAATTCTAGGGAAACTTAAATATTTCCTTGGGATAGAGGTAGCTAGATCTCGACAAGGTATTTTCATCTCTCAACAGAAATATGTAATTGATCTACTAAAGGAAACAGGCAAGACAGCTTGTAAACCTGCTTCGACACCAATAGAGCCCAATCACAAACTAGGAGAGGCAGAAGATGATAAGGCTGTGAATAAAGAGAGGTTTCAAAAATTAGTAGGTAAGCTAATATACTTGGCCCACACACGACCAGACATTGCATATGCTGTGAGTATAGTTAGTCAGTTCATGCACAATCCTAAGGAGATCCATTTACGAGCAGTAAATCGCATACTACACTATCTAAAAGGTAGTCCAGGCAAGGGAATTTTGTTTAAGAAAGGTAAAGGACTTGTCCTTAAAGCTTATACAGACGCTGACTATGCTGGCTCTCCAGTTGATTGTCGGTCCACAACAGGCTATTGTACATTCTTGGGAGACAATCTAGTCACTTGGAGAAGTAAGAAACAGAATGTGGTAGCTAGGTCAAGTGTAGAAGTCGAGTTCAGGGCTATGGCCCAAGGGGTTTGTGAACTCTTATGGTTAAAGCATCCTTGAAGATCTGAAGATAAAGTGGGAGGAACCTATGAGACTATATTGTGATAACAAGTCAGCCATCAGCATTGCACACAATCCAGTACAACATGACAGGAGAAAACATGTAGAAATAGATAGACACTTTATAAAGGAGAAGCTGGATAGCAAGCTAATTTGCACTCCCTATGTGTCTATGAAAGAACAACTAGCGGATGTTTTCACAAAGGGGCAAAGTTCTCCTGATTTCTTAGCAATTATTTCCAAGCTGGGAATGTATGATATCCATTCACCAGCTTGAGGGGGAGTGTCGGAAGATTGAAGATACTTAATTAGGAAATACTAAATTAGGAAGTTTATTATTTTGTAATATCTTAATTAGGAAATACTAAATTAGGAAGTTTATTATTTTGTAATCCTAGAAAATTTATCCATCCCAAAATTATGGGATTTAATTAGGAAAATAGGAAATTCTTCCTTTTTTTTTATCTTACATTGTGTATATATATGTACTCTTTGTGAATAATAAAAGATACAAGTGATTTTTCCAATCTCTATTTTTTATCAGTACATAAAGTTTGGATGACCTAATTGATAGTGCCAAAACATAACTTCACTATCTTTATTGATACTTGAATTGGAAACAAACTTAGGACTAAAATTATGAAATAATTGACTCTTAGATGAGCCACTACTTGCAACTGGAGCTTTTCAAGGATGAGATGTCTTGAAGAAATAAAGTCCAAAGCACATCTCAGCACTGCCAATTTTCTTCTTCGAACCTAATTCCTAGAAAACACACATTTGGGAAAAATTTAGTTAAACAGTGATTATCATGAGTCAACTTATTGATGGATATATCAAATTGCAGTCAATTTAGGGACATGAAGCGTGGATTTTAGAGTAATTCCAATGAGAGTTGGACTAATCCAGTTTCGGGCCACCTTGGACAGAGAACCATAGCAATTTGTACAG